>JAVJIF010026183.1:0-45440 GCA_038442645.1 Agave tequilana | reverse complement strand
TAGTATTTAAATTTGAAGTGGCATGACCAATTTTATGTGAACTGAACTTTCAAAAGTGAATTCTGCATGCAGCGAATGCATTTCTTAATTCTTATAGAAGAATCTGATATTCCTAGCTGCCATTGAGGGATTGTAGTTGAATTCAAATTCAACTTAGTGAGATTTGAGCTTCTCAAACTGCTTGCTAAACCTGCAGTTTCTTCAGATTGCCCAGCCTTAAATCTTCCAACAAACTTTCTGATGTAATTGGAGGTGATCAAACTAGATTAGACACCTAATCAGTAGATTACAAAATGAGCCTTCATTTTTATCAAAGCCTCAACCTGCGTTGGGAGGAGAAAAGATACTTGATTTTGTCAAGGTCTAAAATTGATATTTCTTATTTTTATGTTTTCTTTGGTAGTAAGAAGTCTCTTGCTGCTATGAGATTTCCCTGTTCCTTAAGTGTCACTAATGACAGTTAAAAACTATTTAGGATCAACATAAGTTTAAGACGAGTGTTATTTTGATTCCAGCAGAGGTGTCTCTCTTTCAAGTTTTTCAGTCTCCATGGAGGTATCTGTTATGTATTTAAGTTCACAGGATCAAATTTTGTGCTAAAAGAATTTAACAGTGGTTAGAAGATGCCTATCGTTGTCAAATCTCACTAATTCCTTTTAAATTGCTTAAACAATCACGTTATGAAATTTTTGTTTATAATTCACCACAAAGTAAAATTTTCTGACAATTTATTCAGAACACTGGATCCTTTTACCATGATTTTGAGTGTGCAATGCAGGATTTTTTTGACATGACGTAGATTTTAACTCTGTATGCTGCAAATTAACCGTCACCTTGTTGTAAAAACTGCCTTCTTTTTTGTTGCACTGCAATAGGGTCCAAACATGTTCAGTAATGGCATCCCTTCTGAAGTAACCTGATTACATTTCAGATTAGGGACAAAAGCAGAGTGGTTTCTCTCTTTTGCTGTTCAGCAGAGTAAAACCATCTCTCATCGTGTTTGGAGACACTGAATGTTCTTCATATTGAGAGGGTTTTATTGTTAACTCTGTTGATTTGTTAGTTGTTGCGTGAAAGTTTTTGAGAACAAGCTTGACCTTGTCAGTGGTAATGCTAAATTGGTTGGGCTTAAGGGTTTTTCTTTTTTTTTTTTTTTCTTTTTCTTTTTTTTTGGTGGGGTGTTGGGAAGGGAGGGAGTCCAGAACAGTCGCCAACAGATGATGACTGTTAGGCAAAAGAGCTTTTACGGAATATCCAACATTAGTGTACGTTATGTAACACCAGTGTGCATGGTCTAGTAGGCCCTTTCTTTACATAGTAAGTAAAGAATGGCAGGAACATGGATTTTCAATATGATGGTTCCATCTTCATAGAGGTTGCTTTATTTGATGATTCATGTCATCAGGAGAGTTCGAGTGGAATTGTTGAAATAAGCAAATCCTAGCATGAGAGTTGTGTAGGTGCTGTCTATCCAAATTTAGTATAGTTTATATATGGATGACAGCAACGAAACTATGGGACTTACGAAACATGAATATGCAACATAGATTGGGTTGACACATTTTTCGTCATGCCATGGTGGCATTTTCTATGGATTAGCACATAACCAAGCAGAATATACTGTTCCAGATTGCAAAATCAGCAGCTATCAATAACAATAGCTTTAGTCAGCATCTCATGCAGGATGCGACAGTTGCTATAGCGACTCAATCGTTAGTATCAAACAGTCGACAATCATAGCTAAAGAGGTTAAATTGTAGCCAAAAAACAACCCACATCCTGTGAGGTGTCTTTTATCCTCTTAATGGTGAAATGAAACTTTAATCAAAGTTTGCTGATTACATATTGTAATATATTCTTACTGGCTAATTTAATCGTCTTGACAGGAGAATGTGCTGGCAGAGTCAAGAATGATGGTACCTGATTGTCGCAAAAGACTGGAAGCTTCACTTGCAGACTTAAAGGCAACACTGGTAAGCATGATTCACATTGAAATGTAAACACCACATTTCTTTTCTTAAGCTGAGCTTCCAGTGTTTCTGCGCCATTGTAGGCAGAGATTAAGGATTCAAACCAGGAAGGCGCGGAGATAAATGAAGCTGAAGGCACCATTGCAGAGGTTGAAATCGTGTTTCAAACAGCAGAATACTAGTATCAATATGTTGTGGTAGGTTTTTTGTGTGTACTTCTATTTACTATTAAATCTTTGATGCCAAAAATACCGTTGGCTGGCTCGAGTTTAAGCTTAGTTTCTTGTTGTGGATTGATTTATCGATCAGAAAGAATGCATCTCTGCTGAAAAATATGTTTATCTTCCTGTTTTCTCGTGTAAAATGTCTGTGGCTATGTATTTTGAAAAATCTGATAGAAGTGCAAAGGGGTTCTATTGGCACCGTAGAGTTTTTAGTATGTGAAGTGCAAATGGGAATACATAGTTGACATTGAACTTATAAGATAAATTTTCTCAAACTTTTCGTAGCATAGTATCTGAGACATTTTTTCTTCTTTCTCAAAAAATCCTAGATGCGCAAAACTCTAACCCTAATCCTATTTCCATTGCCACTTCCTCTCTTCCTTGCTATTGGTGTGCATCCAATCTTTCTCACATCTCTCATTCCCTTGCACCTAGGGATGAGAATGGACGTCTCCATGGATCCCCATCGAACATGCCCAATAGAAATTTTTTTTAAAGAAAATGAGAAAATTCATATTTTTATAGAAAATTTTATTGGACATGTTTAATGAGCCTCTAAACACGTCCATTCTCATCCTTACTTGCACCTCACACCCTACACCCTAGTAACACGCTCTCTAGAGAACCTCGTAGGCTCTGCTCCAGCATCTCGCAGCCATGCCCCCCTCTGGCTTTTTTTAGCACCACATGCTATATTTAGTTTTTTGCATGTACATGTGATGAGATAGACTTGTGTCATTCCAAAAGGATTCGGGATCGAATCGTTCTCACTCGAATACAGCCTATGACATCCGAATATAAGATCCATTCTATTAAAGTTGATCTACATTATTTCAAATAACTAATTAAAAATCATGTATTTTGAATATATACTTTTTGCTCCTCTATCAAGTAGACATGGACGGTCGAAAATAGTGAGTTGATTAGTTTAACAGTGCGAATATTTGAAATCTAACAAAAAAATAGTGTGTGAGGGGGGTTTAAGTGTTAGATCAAGATAAAATGGTCGGATCGAGAATTTGTATGTCTAAAAACGTAAATCTAAGCAATATGTTATTTTCGGCCGTTCATTTTGCGCCTACTTGATAGACGGGAAAAGTATTAAAAATACAAGATTTTGTTTTTAGTTATTTGAAATAATGTATATCAATTTAAATGGAATGAATCTTACATTCAAATGTCATAGGGTTATATTTGAGTGAAAATGATTTGTCTTCGAATATACTTCCGGAATAACACAAGTCTCTCTACTTATAATTACTAATATTGAATTAATAAGATAAATCGTCCGAAACTTTTCTACTGGAGAAACGAAACAAAAAAGCAACTTAAAAACGAAAGTGCAAGTTGACATTGAATAATACAAAAAGGAACCTCGGAGCCGCTCAAACTTGCAGTGCACGCAACATAGAAGGCGCGCATGCAAATCAACAGCATAC
Organism: Agave tequilana; assembly: GCA_038442645.1. Classification (NCBI taxonomy): domain Eukaryota; kingdom Viridiplantae; phylum Streptophyta; class Magnoliopsida; order Asparagales; family Asparagaceae; genus Agave; species Agave tequilana. Next base: position 41,807 of record JAVJIF010026183.1, on the reverse strand, counting down.
AAATTTTTACACTCGGTATTGAAAAAGCACTGCTCCGTTATATAAAAAGTAAGATAAAAGTCTCATGCGTCGCTGTGTTTGTGAGGTTCTTTGCATATCGCTTGATTAACAAACGGCGATAACTCATCATCTTAAAATTCATAACTTCAGCTTTTAGGCTCCAATTGTCAAAATACAGAGACCAGAATAAGTTGTTAACTCTAACTTCTCACTAGAAGTAGCAAATCAAGAGGTAGAGGGAGAATGGTATTTTTTATTTTTATTTTTAAAGAGTATTCTAAATGTTTCAGTGTAACTCAAAAAACCATAATTACCAACTAACTATTCTCGATTTAGCCGTTTGGCTCGGGTTAGTGTGAGTTAGCCTTGCTCAATTGTTAACTTGCGTTGCTAAACACAACCGATTAACTCCTCTCCTCAAGTCAAAAACCCAAAAAACCTAAAAAATAAATAAACATAGATTAATATAGATACAAAAAATAATTTCAGGGGAAAAAAGAAAGGAAAAATTGGTTACACCACTTATTTTATTAACATAATTTAAAAAAATTCAACTTCATGATTTGTTTGGCTTTAGCGTTATCAACGTCAGCAAAAAACATCGAGACAGATCAAATCTTTCCCATATAATTTTGTGTCCCTTTGTACCCTTTTTTCAGATCCGCTCGTCGTTCTTCACCGCTTCGCCTGAAGGGAGCGTGCTTCCCATTACATGTGAGTCTTGAAGCAAGCGGCTTCGGTATCATAGATATTCGATCTCAATCTCGAGACGATAGAGGGAATTGAATCGAATCGATCACATAGTAAGGAGAGAGTCAGATTTAAAAACAAGACATTTTTTTTGTAAGGACTGTGATCATGATTGTAGTGCTAATGAAGAAAACTACGATCATGGTCACAATTCTATAAAGACTCAGAAACATGACATTTTTGTGAGGACTGTGACCATGACATTTTTGTGAGGGTTGTGATCATAGTCGCATTCCTAATAAAAACTCAGAAATGATATTTTTGTAAGATCTGCTATCATGATCGCAGTCCTAATAACGACTCAGAAAAAAGTGTATTTTTGTGAGAATTGAGATATGGCGCAGTCCTCAGTTCAATACTGCGTGGGTCATTTAAGTCTTCTTTACTGCTTTAAAATGTGCTCAATAGTGCTTTTGTATTTGACATGTTAGCGCGTGACTCTCAGTAGATAATAATACTTTTACACTTAACACATAGACATACACTCTTATTAAAAATAAAATAAAAATACTGACACAAATTAAATTTTATGAGTGAGTTTTTTTTTTTTTTTTCGAACCGTGATTTCACATGAAAAAAAAAAGAAAGAGAGAGAAAAAAAAGCACCCGAGATTCTAAATTTCTAACCCGCAGCAAAATGTCGAAAAGCCCTCACTTGTTTTCCGCCAAAAATTTGCCAGTCGCCCTGACGGTCACGGGAACCGCTCAACGAGGGTAATTGGTCACCAGACGATGGCATCTCCGTAATATTTCCCCTCTCCCCAGCCTCTTTCCACAGTCAACGCCCTTATCGTGGTGAGCTCCCGAATAAATCTCGATTTCCTTTGTTCCTCCTTTTTTTCTTCTATAAATAGGCAAGATCTAGGGTTTTCTCTCTCCACTGCCGGCGTCCTTCGCTCCATTATATTTTCTAGGGTTTTTGGTCGATCTGTCTCTAGGCTTTCGAATTCTAGGGTTTTAAGGTTGTCGTGAGATCTGGAGATGCCTCCTCGAGCAGTGAAGAGAGGCGGTGGCAGCGCCGGGAAGAAGACGCCGGCGAGGGCGCCCAGAGGGGCGAAGGCGGCGGCCGCCGCAGCGGCAGCGGCAGCGGCGGAAGGTGCGGCGAGGGCTGAAGAGGCGGTGAAGGTCGAGGAGGAGGTTATAGTCACTACGGTCGTCGACACGAAGGAAAGTGTTAAGGTCGAGGAAATCAAGGCCGAAGAGGTTTTCGAGGATAAGAAATCACATGAGACGCCCTCAATCGAGGATTCCAGGCCAATAGCTCCGTTGATGCTCAAGGTATGATTTGTTGATGGTTAGATGCAAATTTATTGAGGACTTTTTCTTTCGTTATTGGCGAATTGATGATTGGATTCAAGGCGGTGGATTTATTTTAATTTTGTTGAAGAGTGGATCTGAAAGATTGCTTCTTTTTCCATGGTTCTTTGTTTTTTCCTCAATTTCATGTGACAGCTTTTTCTGGGCAGAAATTGTTTCTCTTTTCCTTTTTCTCTATTTAAATTAGTTAAGTTCTGGAACATCCCTATGTTCTGCCTGCAATATTTTTTTTTATCAATTTCCCGAAGTCAAGTTGGTCATTCATTAGTGTCTAACAAGTTATCCATATACATGCAAACTATATAATCATCTATATCATCATGTTAACTAGTCTCAAAAACACTTAACTTTTAGATGCTCCAATATCAACCTTAGGGTCGATTAATGAATTCACTCTCTCTCTCACTCTCACACACACACACACACAGTTTCTTTAGAATCAATTTTAAACTTTCTTCTTTTGACATGCACACCATTTTTGTGAAAAGAAAAAACGTTTGTGAATTTATTCTGTTGCTGTTGTTCGATGTTTTGTGATTCTGTTTTGGATCTTTGGCTTGTTTTGCGCCTATATTAATACTAGTCCTCATTGCAATCATGTGCTGTATGTAGATGTAGAGGATGTGAAGGAGTCATTCGAAGAAGAAGATAGAGGTGAGCGGTTAGAGCTTGAAGATAATGAACCTGAGTATGAAGAAGAGACCGCAATAGACTACGATGAGCGAGATATGGAGCATGCTGATGATGGGCAGGAATTGGAGGGGGATGAAGCCGAGGAAGATGTCGAGGGGGACATGGTTGAAGAGGAAGAAGCTGAGATTGCAGATGAAGAAGCAGAGGATGGTGGAGAGGATGCTGAGGGTGAAGAGGAGGGACACGAGGTTGATGGAGAGGAAGAAGAGCACCATGAAGTTGTTAAGGAACACCGAAAGCGTAAGGAATTTGAAGTGTTTGTTGGAGGCTTAGACAAGGATGCAACTGAAGATGATCTCAGGAAAGTATTTAGTGCTGTTGGCGAAATCACTGAAGTTAGACTCATGATGAATCCTCAGACAAAGAAAAACAAAGGGTTCGCTTTCTTGCGTTTTGCAACTGTTGAACAGGCTAAACGTGCTGTTTCCGAGCTCAAGGCTCCAATGGTTTGTATATCTTTCTGATCCAACTCATATTGCATTCTAATGTTTGCTGAAGAATCTTTATAATGATCATGGTAATTTATATGACCCATTACTTCAATCAGGTGAATGGAAAGCAATGTGGTGTTGCCCCTAGTCAAGACAGTGACACACTTTTTGTGGGGAACATATGCAAGACTTGGACAAAAGATCATGTAAGTAGTCATGATGCCTCAAAATCGTAGTTTCTTTAGCAAGTTTCTTCTAAATGAATATATTTAACCAATATTCTTTTTTATAATCCATCTAGTTGAAGGAGAAATTGAAGAATTTTGGAATTGAAAATATTGAGGACTTGACCCTGGTTGAAGATACAAACAATGATGGAATGAATCGTGGTTTTGCGTTTTTGGAATTTTCGTCGCGTTCTGAAGCTATGGAAGCTTTCCGGTGCTTGCAGAAGAGGGATGTGTTCCTTGGAACTGACCGAAATGCGAAGGTTTCTTTTGCTGATTCTTTTATCGAACCAGATGATGAGATCATGGCCCAGGTGTGTAGTGGGTTTGCAATATGTTTTTTGGAATTTCTTTTCGCTAGATTTCTTTCCAGCATTGCACTTTGCGCATTAGCTTGATCTGTAGGTTCTTGTGCAACTAGCCACGTATACATTCCTGATTGAAACTTTAAGCATGCTAGAACTTAGAACTACTTCTTTTTTCTGCTCAGTTTAAGACTTATCTAATTGTCATGTGATTTTTTTTTTTTTTTTTCAATTTCAGGTTAAAACTGTGTTTATTGATGGTTTGCCTGCGGCATGGGATGAAGACCGTGTCAAGGATTATTTAAAAAAATATGGTCTAATTGAAAAAATTGAGCTTGCTCGGAATATGCCATCGGCTAAGAGAAATGACTTTGGGTTTGTCACTTTTGATACCCATGATAATGCTATTGCATGTGCTGAAGGCATAAACAACAAGGAGTTGGGAGAAGGCGACAGCAAGGTCTGCATCTTTGCTTGAAGTTTCATTGACACTTTCTCCAGTACCTGTGAACTCTATTTTGTCATTTAAACTCAGGTTTATATTTCATTGATGGAATATTTAGGTAAAAGTAAGGGCTAGATTGTCAAGACCTCATCAGAAAGGTAGAGGAAAGCGTGGCATTTGGGGAGAGATCAGGATTGGCCGAGGGGCTCTGAGAGGTGGTCATGTCTCTTACAGTCGTCCACCACCTCCTCGTAGGTTCCCAGGACGGGGAATTAGACCTATTAGTGCTCGTGGCATGCCAATTGGTGGTCGGGGATTCAAGCGTCCTATTCCATACAGAGAGAAGCGCCCTTTCATGGCAGTGACGGAGAGGCCCAGGCGTTTGCCTCCACCGCCAGAGAGGTCCTATGACAGGAGGCCACCACCAGGTAGATTTCCTAGTTTTGTGTTTAGCAGCGACCAACTTGACTTCTCTGGGTTTAGCGTCAGAGTTTACTGAAATCTCTTCCCCCACCCCTACCCCACCCCCAAAAAAAACAGTGCCTATGTACCCCAAAAGCAGTTCAAAGAGGGAGTATAGTAGGCGGGATGAACCACCTCCAAGAAGTAGGCCTGTTGCTGAATATGCATCTAGAGTACCTATTGAGAGGCGCTCAGCATACAGGGATGAGTATTCTGCACGGGGATCAAGTTATGCTGATATTGCACCTCGTAGTGCTCCCCGAGCTCTAGATAGGAGAGCCTATGCAGAAGAAGGTTATGGGCGAAAACTTGAAAGGCCACCTCCAAGTTACCGAGAAGGACGCAGCCGTGACTATGATTCTCTTTCAGGATCCAAGCGCCCATACTCAGAATTGGTGACTACTCATTCTGTGCTTCTCCTTGCTTTTCTGTCAAAAAACCTATGTATTTGACTATTATGATATTATATCATTTTATATGATTTGAATTGTTAATTGTCATGAAGGACGATGTTCCTCCTCGGTATGCTGATGTTAGCGTGCGCCAGTCAAGGGCTCGTTTGGAATATGGCGTTAGTGGTGGCAGTGCTCAATACAATGATGCTTATGGTGACAGGTTTGTTTTATATATTTATTTGGAAATATAATGTTTCTTTATCATTTTAGTGAAGGCATTTAGTTTTTTAGTACGAAAAAATATTTATATTAACGAATGATATGTTTAATGATTTAATAGGCTTGGACGCTCTCATATGGGATATGGAAGCAGTCGTAGTTCTCTTTCTAGCCAGGATGGGCTGTACAGCAGCCGTCAGGGTATGAGTTATGGGGGAGGTGAACAGAATTTTCTCATTTATTTTTATGGCATTCAGTTGCTTTCTTGTTTTCTATTATATAATTTTAAATCTTTGTTTTAAATCTTTTTTTGTTTGTTTTCTATCTTTTTATAGGTTCTGTTGGTGGCAGTGATGTTGGTGGAATGTACTCATCAAGCTATGGTAGCAGCTACCTTCCACGCGGATCTGATGTAAGCTTATGTTTGTCACTTTGTTTTCCCTATAATCTGAAATGGTTCTATTCTTACACATGCTCTGGCAGGTTGGTGGTAGCTCATATTCCTCCTTGTACTCTGGCCGTAGCTTGAGTGGCAGCGAGTACTTGGGTGGTAGTGGTTCTGGTTCATACTACTGAGGTACGCATTTCTTTACCCTTTATTGTTAGGTACTTGTTCATGCACGACATGTAGTCTTGTGCTATTATACCACTGATGATAGTGCGGTTATTATATCATTCTAAATGAAAGCATTAGATTGTTTTTCTGTACCGGCTTCGTTGGCGTGCATGGGGCTTGGTCATCACATATGGATTTGTCTCTATGACACAGATTTGAGATCTCAGGAGGATGGTGTAGGCTGTGGAAAAAAAAATTGAAGCTTCTTTTTATGGTGCCTACAAGCTTGGAAAGAGAGCATAAAGCAAAACAGGCACAGCTTGTTTATTGATGAGGGAAACTCAGTGGAGTGGAGTTTAGAAGGCAAAGAATATGATCACTGGTCTGGGCAAGTTATGTATATGTGGCCCCCTACTTAAATTACTTCAGTGTAAGAAATTTGACTTATTGGGTCAGAATTAAGATTATCAAGAAAGCCCAAACTCAGTATTGTATGAAAACATGTTTTCTTCTATGCTTATTGAGATGTCCATGGGATGGATTTTTCACTTTTAAGTCTTTTACGAGCAACATAAATGAGACTTCACAAATTTGACCAGAGTCTATTCTGGATCATTCATGTTGCCATTATCTTTGGATCAAGTTCAACAAGAATTCGTGAAGCAGTGTGTTCATACATCTACAGGGAATTCCTATTGGGACATGACTGAACCTTTTTTTCCTGGGGATAAGCAGGGGTGCACTTAGAGAGAGAGAGAGAGAGAGAGAGAGAGAGAGAGAGAGAGCTTTCAATGCGGCCACACCAGCATTTACAGATGGTGGTATTATGTCCTCACTGTCTGCTCATGTTAGAGAGAGAGAGAGAGAGAGAGAGAGAGAGAGAGAGCTTTCAATGCGGCCACACCAGCATTTACAGATGGTGGTATTATGTCCTCACTGTCTGCTCATGTTATCTAGAGTTATTTGTATATTATGGATTTGAACATGTTCTTGATTTCTGGCTCAACAAGTGACCTATCAACAAAGTAGGTTTCTCCTTGAAGATGTGGACTTGTTGGAAGGGATGCTAAGTTTCTGTTTCCAGGACACCTTGACACATTGTGAGTGCCTATGTTAAGTAAAAGCCTGATGGATGAACAAATCGTAATGTGATGCTTATTAGCGCTTATTAACACACTTTTTAATGCTTGTTGGGTTTAAAGTGGTTCTTTAGTTGAATCATATCATTATGGCTATTCCACCTCCTGAGAGAGTGATTATTGCTAAATGTGCAGAAGTTCAAGTCTTCTGGCAATTGTAATGACTTTCGTTCTATATGTTGCATGAGTTTGAGCTGGCATTTTGGTTAATATGGATGCAGTGGTCTAAGACAAGTATGGATAACAAAAATGTCCCAGTAAGTTGGTATTTGTTGGTACTAAGTGAGATGAAAAAACATGGTTCTATGATTGACAGGTTTAAGAGAAACTATTAGTCTTGTTGAATAACGTTCCCGGTGCTTTTACCGTATCATTATGAGTGAGTGCTAAACATGCAGTAAGTTTCCAGTCTTTCTGGCAATCTGTAGTGATTCTCACTCCACAATTTGCATGAGTTTTGGGTTGACTAATTAGTTAAACATGGATTTGAGGCAAGGAAAAATGCCCCCAGTAAGCTGAATCCTGTTACTCTTTGATCGTCTCGACTTTCTATTGGATTTGTAACAGTTTGTCTTAAGAGAGATTTATGTCTTTAAATGCAACTTAGATTAGGTCTGATGTTAGGAAATTCACTAGTTGTCTTGTATGGTAAGGTTGCATTGATTTTTAACTTGAATTCGAATTCATTTGGAGTTTGAAGGTTAGCATGAGGTTTCACCTCATATTGTACAGTGAGACCTCACTTTCAAGTACCCTGCCCCATATGGTTTAGGTTCATGCCATTAGAGGAAGAATTTTCATACTGTTGTTAGAGTAGGCATCTTTGGTTATGGAGGGTTGCAGAGCTATTGCTTGCGATAAGAAATCGTGTTTCCTTTTATCTTTTCAAGCAACAGTTGGTGTTAATTGCACTCTGCCACTATACTTTCTACCATAGTATTTTCTTCTGTTACATACTGTCACTGTGAATATAATGATTTCGTAACAGTTTCTCCAGTTATGATGTGTAGACAAGGACATGAGTGTTGCACAGCATGACACAAACACAAGATGATTGACAAGGAAATTGTTCAAAAACTTGACTCAGCAACTAATGCATGTGTATTTCCTCACTTTTTGAAAAATGGGGCCCAACGTACTTATCTTAGACCTATTTTTAAGGTGAACGGTTTACACATTTTGTGGTTATATCAGACATGGGTGGACACATGAGTGTTGTGTGAGTGAATATTTTTTGGACATGCCAATTTTTTGTTTGGTGGAGTGTCTAGACGTCATATATTATTTCTAGTTGATGCTCTGCTCTTCAATTGCTATGTTATCACATTTTTACTTAATTTAATTATATATTGAATACTCGTGCATCTGCTATCTAATTTCATCTGATTTCTCCATGTACTTGGGGAAACAGATGGCCTTCGTAAGTTGCATTTGCCATGTGGAATGATTTAGTTTTGACACAAGGATTTTGTAACTTGTGATTTATGGTTGTCTCTCGCTTTGTTCTACTTGTATATATTTTTTTTTATTGTCATTATCTCGAAATCAAAGATCAATAGGCCATCCTGTAGTTGAAATTAACAAGCAATAACCATCCTGCTTGATATTGGATAACTGAATCTCTCAATATAATTTGCTGTAGGTTGGAATACACCTTCCATTGTTGTAACTCTTTGGTGACAATGTCAGACCATGAACTGTATCCCTTGCAGTTAACAATGTAATTGTCTTGTTCTTATTGGAAGAATAAAAGGTTTTTTTTTTGCATATGGACACATGAAATCTTTGCTAATTTCGTATTTTACCCTCCAAATCTTCATATAATTTTTTTATTGTCATTATCTCGAAATCAACAATCAATAGGCCATCAGGTAGTTGAATTAACAAGCAATAACCATCCTGCTTTGATATTCTGTAGGTAGGAATACACCTTCCATTGTTGTAACTTTGGTGACAATGTCATATCATGAACTGTGTCCTTACAGTTACAATGTAATTGTCTTGTTCTTATTGGAGAATAAAAAGGTTTTTTTTTGTTTTGCATATGGACACATGAAATCTTTGCTAATTCCGTATTTACTCTCCAAATCTTAGTATTTTCATTTCGACCCCCCAAATCTTTTGAGTTGGGATAAAAAAAATCTCCCTTCGTTAGTTGTGCAGTTTATGTATGAATAGATTCTTGGAATATTCTTTTTTTAGATTTATATGACCAAATTACCCAAATACAACACAACAATGACTATGACAATGACAACATCACCATTTGCAAGCGCACACTCGCACGCACAAAGAAAGATATGATCTATTCTTCCTGTGCCAGCAAATTTAGCTTTTAGAAGTTGCTAGTTCTAGGTTGTAGTTTCATATTTCAAGTGGTGTGATAAATAAACTTTATGCTTGTGAATTTACTAGTATGGTCTTCTCACATAAGGGCGACGATGATCCTAATCTTGTTTCTATTTACTTGAGACTATCATTTTTTTAATGCAATTTGATCACATTAATAAAATAAAGAATTTACAAAAAATTTGTTATCTGGCAACTAATACAATTGTTCTTATTATACTTTTCTCTCAAAAATTGATTACTAATTGTATATAGGTCCGCATAAGTATTTGATATGAAAATTCCTACATTTGAAGGCAGCAAGTTATCTTGTGCCAAAATGTTATAGATGGGGATTATTCAATCTTTTGCACGTTATTGTGGGCATATGGGATTTCTCATATCATAGTAGCACCATAAATCTATTCTTGACCAATTTTTGGTAATAGTTGGTTCCATGATTATTTATCTTTTGAAATATTAGAGATCGTCTGCTTTCATTTAATAACTTAAAATATTGTCGCAATCTTTCCTTGCATTTTTTAGTTACACAGGCTTGTTTCAGAGATGACATTTCTATTTGAAAATTGTCATGACTTAACTGTGATTTTATTTTTTAGTGCATCAGAAAAGTTCCCTGCTAACACCTTGCTTCTGTTATCTGTGATTATCATGCAAGCTTAAATTATTGTTGTTTTATTTATTTATATTATTATTTTACTATTTTTTGTATAATAATGTTGTATGTGAACAATCTCTTCTTGTAACTGGATGTTTGGGGGGTTAGTGAAGTACAATACATCAATGTTTGAGTGGTTTGAAATCGCGACTTTTTAAACTTGTTTTTTTTTTTTCCTCTTTATCATCTTTAAATTATTTTTGCTGGCAGGTTAAAAGAACTATGGTGGTGGTTCTCTTTCTATTAATTACTGTTATTGTTAGTTTTTCTTGATATTTGTAATTTTTTGTTAATGATGGTGCATGCAATGAGAAGCGCAAGATTTTCCAAATTACATATGCAAATTTTAAGGTATGCAAAACATTAAGGCAAGCAGAATGGAAAACCTTGTTTCAAAAGGGGTATCGAGGAGAAAAACGAGGAAATGGAGGGAATCTGGAGAATTGGCTTTAGGCCTGATATTCAAAGCTTGACTAATTCAAGAAAGCAATCGCTGTTTGTGAAAGCCGGGTTCGCTGTATTTTCTAGTTTTGTTGTCACGGTTCTTGCTATTGCTGTTCTCGCTGCTCTCACCTTGAACGCGGCCACATTCGCTCCAGCTCTACTGTAATGTTACTGTCACCACCTCCATTGCCAGTACCTCCTTCACCCAGTCACTACCTCCATTGTTTAATGTCATTGTCATCATCACCATTGTCTCTGCACCCCAGTTTGAAGAAGTGTGCTCTAGAACCTTGAAGATTTCAATAATGTATTGAAGATAATAATACTGTAGTGTTTGGAATGTTCATGTTACACCAAACGTGTAATATTTTCTGAAACCTTGATGCTGGTAATCAAGTTCCCAAAGGCATAATTATTGGGTTTTATTCGATTTTTTTAGTAAAGAAAAGAAGAGGTGTTTTTGTTTTAGTAGCCCACCCGTTAAGAGAGGAGAAATGAACGGAATTCTTTCTCACAAAGTGCAACTTTCACAATATAATTGTATATCCTCAAGCAGAAAATCTCTTGAAGAGGAATAAGCCCTAGGGGAGGGAAAAAACAAAAATATACTCTCTAACCACACGCACACAAAACCCCTTGGTACATATGTGTGCACCCATTCTGGGCCGCTCTGATGCGTGTCTCGATTAGTCTCTTTATTTCTCATGGGGCCTAGGGGGGTTACACCCAATTTGGGTCTCTCTCTCTCTCTCTCTCTCTCGATTCTTCTCTTCCATATGTGAGATGTGGCCTCAGTCTGTCTCCTCTCTCGATCTTGTCTTGTCTCGTCTTTGCAAGTCGCAACCCAGCAGTAACACTCGAAGCGAGAATTCTCCTCTCAATTGCGTGAGAACTCTCCTCTCTTGATTCTTGAACCTAATCTCACATGCCCAATCCCTAATTCTGAAATTTTATCCCCTCTCAAATCTCAACTCACATAGGTCTCTAAACCGTATATCTCGAATCTCATCTTCTCCCTCTTCAATCTCACTCCCGTATCCCCAAATTCCTCTTTCTATCATAACGGACCACTCGAGCAAGGACCTGGCGGCAGGCGACGAGCGGGACTCGGCGGCTTCCACTAGACTAGGGCTCACGAGCCATGATTACCTCCTCATTATCATTGTTGTCATTGGTATGCTAAAACATCTTCTGATTTGTGGTAACGTGCAGGGTCAATTCAATGGACTTTGAGCTCTTATCTTGAATTGAAGGGGAAAAAATCAGTCTTTTACGTTTTATTGTCTTGCTCACCAACTTCAGTTAGCATTGGTAGTTGTTGGTAAAAATCATTTTAAGATGGATGTGATGTTTACAGTTGTTGCAAATTCAAGAGCTAAACTTGTATCATTATCGGCGTGACTTGTTTTATACAGTTAGATTTGCAAGTTCAAGAACTAAACAATCGCTTTACTGAGGCAGACACTGAGTTACTTTTTGTGTAGTATACTTAAATCTTAGTGATTCCTTTTGCTGCAAAGAGAAGGTACTTCATCTTATTGAGTTCTCTCCTAATGATTTCTCAACACGCGATCATATGGGTCTTGATGATCAACTCATGACGTGCAATCCAAAGTAGAGTTTCTACAATTAAAAGGGATTCCAATTCTTACAGAAAAGATGATGGAAACGAAAAAAGACGTGGTATATCTTTTTTGCTACAAGCTTTTAAAGTTTACATGGATATTACCTATGGCAACTGCGACTGTTGAAAGAGTATTTTTTTTTGCCATGAATATTAGGAAATCTATACTGCCCTGCCCAATTACATGGGGAGATTAATGGATGAATGATTGTTTGATAACATATATTGAATTTGATGTATTTGATACTATTAGTAATGATGTAATATGAAATGGTTTCAAAACATGTCAAAGCGTCAAGACAGTTTGTTTATTAATATTGTTGTTATTTCATTTGACTTTTCCTTTAAGGGTGATTAGGTTTTTTTTTTTCTTTAGTATGTAAGGGGATTTATTTTTGCAAGTTATACTTTTGAAACTGGGGGTGTAGATTCATTTTGTTACAGCTGTTTTTATGCAATAAACTATTAGTTGTGTGTTTTCGAGATTGACACCCTACTTTTTTCTTAGTTTGTTAGAAGGAAAATCATTGTTAGCATTAAATATCATTTAAATTTTGATATTATAAACTTGTTATTTGTGCCCCCTTACTTTGAAGTCCTGGCCACGCCACTGCCTCTCTTTTATGTGATTTTCTCTTTAGAAATTGTTTTATTATATTTTTATTATTGGTGAGTTAAAATGAACAACTGAATTTTACTCCCGGCCGTTTGAACGCCCTAGTGTTAAAGCTGGGAGTTGAAATGGACAATCGAATTTTACTCTCGATTGCTTGGACACCTCATCGGCATGCTCCACCACTTGTGGCAGGCCTCGTCAATTCCTTTGAGTTTAGGTCTGCGACCGTACTCCTCAGGTGCACTGTTTCACGTGTTAGTTGAGCCCGTGATCTGTGTAAACCAAGGACGAACACTCATTGTTCACAACACGACTAATTGAGTATTTAGTCATGTTCGCTCCCCATGCCCTCACACCCCCAGCATAGGTAGGGACTCAAAGAGCTGCCTTCGGTTTTGGCGTTCCTTCATAGAGCCCCCAGCCGGTTGCTTCTGTGTCCCAACCATACGCTCCGCCACTCATGCAGTTTCAGTCGCAAACGACAGCTTATGCAGGTCCCCGTCAATTCTTTTGGGTTTCGGTCTTGCAACCGTACTCCTAAGGTGGAATGTTTCATTCTTACATTATCGGCTGCTTCTGATGTTTTGGCCGACTACACGAGAGCGTGAGTCGAACTTTTCTTAGCCAGAGACCACCCGACCCGAAAACTTTTTCCTCTCCCTCGTGTTTGTTGTTTTACATATACGTGGTTCTCAAAATTAAATAAGAAAAACATTCTAGATTATTTTTCCTATCAATGTCAATGCCAATGCCAAAAGGGAACATGTTGTATTTGGTGTATCCAGCGTAAACTACAATTTTTCTAAGCCTGCTGCTAAAACCTGACTTTGGCAAGTGAAAATTTATTTTAAGAAAAAACAAGTTTTCATCTGATTACACGGCAGACTCAATATGAAAGATATTAGCTGCATATGAAGATATTACCAATGTAATTTGCTCGAAAATGACAGGAACAGAAATAAGAGAGAATTTCCTCCGTGGGATCTTGACACAATCGATTAAACAATAATCAGAAAGAGCTATGAAACAAAAGGCAGCAATTCTTCGAATCTATTACAAACTTTCGATTATTACAGAGTTGATACATTCTCGGAGAACTCACGATGCAGTGTGGCAAAAATAGAACCTACACACACTGCCGCGTTCTGGGGGTAAAGAAGCAGCATCAGTACACTGTCATACAAAAATGATTATACATATATGATAAAGACAAAAGGCTACAAAATATATCACTCTCTGGCAATGAATTACATTAGAAATGCCACACTTTCTTACATTTTGGTTTTCTTGGTATTTTGTTTGTTGCTCTTCAAAATACACACACAAAAAAAAAAAATGACAGCAGTGTGTTATGTAGCGTTGTCATCGACCTCAGAGTTGAACACGAAACTTGGGAACGTGGTTGTTATGTCCCTGCAATGTTTCAACATACAGATGTCAGGGGAAATATAAGAAGGAAAAAAAAACAGTAGCAAAGCGGATGGAATCTGTCCAATCCCTTTTAAAGGACACCCATCGTCATAGTCTCCAATTTACAACCGAAAAATACAAGCACTAAAAGATTTGTAAATCAGCCACTTCATACCAAAAGTACAAGCTGTGTGAACCTAGCTTTATTTGAAGGGTAAAAAGCACTAAAATACCCACTAGTTTGGGGTATTTTCAAAAAGTACCATATGGTTTGTTTCGATACACCTGAGTTTCCTGTGCCCTCGCTTTGGAACCTTCTGTTAGAACTCTGTTTAAGAACGCAGTGTATTTAAAGGTGAAGGTCTGGTTTTTTGGTTGGAAAGCCTAATTATTTCCAATTTCTTTATGGTGCACAATTTTCTGCTTTTGATCATTGATTTCAGTTTAAAATATTATTGTAGGGGAGAAGGAAACCAAACACAGATAGGGTGGAATAAACTTAGATTCTCTACAAAGATCCTATCTAATTCAAGATATTACTGAAAATCCCAATTCCACACCAACATGTTGCTGCACAACAAATTAAGCGCTACAAACCATTAATATGATCCCAAAAACTTATTCAACAAATACATCTGTTTTACATCTAAGCAGTTTTGATTTATATATAATTAGTAGACAAAAATTCAATCTTCCAATAAAACAAATCTAATGTTTACAAAAGCCAATTAAGAATACAGTGACCAGCCAAAGATGGCCAAATCTGTGAATTAGCTACTAAACCATGTCACCCACCACCACAAACACTGATCGCCAGTTGAGTTGCATCACTGATATCCTATCTAATCCCCGATTTCACCACCCAACTTTACAATTCCCATTTTCTCCCCAAATGTCTTTATTTTCAACTAGGGAAAGCTGTTTCTATACCTATGGTTTTTTTTAAGATTTATTTTTTTGCCCCTGTTTTAACTTCTCTTCATGTTCTACCACTTCTCTTCATGTTTTGCCCCCCTCTTTATAAAGAAAATTACTTACTACCCTTTCTATTCAATTTTTAGAAACTTGACAATTACATGGCCAAATTTGGCCTTAATATTTAATTGGTTTTGCTTGCGGCCAACTTCACTATTCTTAACCACTGCAAGATTAATTTTGATATATCTAAAAGGATTATCCCCTAAAAAAAACATATCTGAAAGGCCAACCATCCTAGAAATGGGGCGAAATCCAATCCATGACCTCCCGAGCTCCCCACGCTAATGTAGAAAAAGAAAGGAAAAAAAAAAGGTTGATGACATGCTCGGGTAATCTAGCAACTTTTTCTTCAAGCACAGCCTCAGTGACAAAGCTGGTTGTTTTTATTACATTTCCACATCATCAGACAACCAAGAGTAATGAGAGGGGCGTTGGTGACAATCATAGAAAATATTCAGCTCGTTTGATAATCGAGCGAGTCATGAACAAGCTAATTAAATACCAAGTTGAATGGGGTGTAGTTGCAATCTTTGCAAAAATATTTACTAAATATTTTTTAAATATCACGTCACTCACTTGATCCAAACACAAGCAACAAGCTTAGTTTCAGTTCAGCTTATTTATAGATTCGGGCAACTAAAATCGAACTAAATACGAGCCAAACAAACTGTTTGAGAACTGCGAGCTTGTTTGACAATGCTACTCATTTTTATCGTGTCCATCAGAGGGAATCTCCAATGCCTCCCTCTGAGGGAATCTCCAATGCCTCCATCATGACCAGAGAACCTACATGGTTGGCATGTCAATTTACCACCACATTGTAGCAAGTACTCCAACACCAGCCTTAGAACAATCTGAACACTGACTCGAGCACCTAATGTGTTTGCACGCAAGCGCGCACCCACGTGTGCGCGCGCGCAGAGAGAGAGAGAGAGAGAGAGAGAGAGAGAGAGAGAGAGAGAGATGACTAGATCTCATGTGACTATATCACCAAATTTCAGCAACAAAAATGATTGAGCACAACTCAACTCATAGGTCTATAATTTCTCATCTATATTCGCGATGGGCCAGAGCATGGGACAGGCTAGGTTCGGATTCTTTAACTAAAGTGAACATATACTTTAATAATATCATTTGCAACATGATTTTTTCTCACGAGCACGATAACATCATGGTGACATGAGGGAGATCCGCTGTATGAGAAAGGTCAAGGTATTCATATGTAATTCCCATGATTCATCACTTATTTGAATGCGTTCCAATCGTACTTGTTTGTGACAGGGGCACATTCAACAAATACTAAGGGCAAAAAAGCCCAAATGCAACAAGGTAATAGGCCTCACAAGTGATAGAAGGGCAAGAGGAATGAGAGATAAAAGAGGGGCACAAAATGAAGAGAAATTAACATAGGGGCAAAAATGTGAATTTTGAAAATACTAAGGGTATAGACACATTTTTTTCCTTTTAACAATTAGTGGAGATGAAATTGGGCAAGGAAAAACAGAGGGACTAGCAAGTCTCAAAAGGGGTATTTGTCATAAGTTAACG
The DNA here is from genome assembly GCA_038442645.1 of Agave tequilana. Lineage (NCBI taxonomy): Eukaryota > Viridiplantae > Streptophyta > Magnoliopsida > Asparagales > Asparagaceae > Agave > Agave tequilana. The sequence goes on along the minus strand of JAVJIF010026183.1, from coordinate 25,241 downwards.
GTTACAAACATAGTTAATGAAAATGAGCCCAGATGTAGTAAGCTGTACCGAAAAAATCTATACAGTATTTTTTGAAAATAACCACAAACTTGAAGGCATTTTAGTGAATTTTACCCTTATTTAGAAGGACGTGTGTTCAATAAGTGTTTGACAAGTGTCCTAAGTAAATAAATACAAAACACATTTGAGAAGTGCCTCCCATGTCAAAAAGTGTATAGCATCAGACGCACATGTGCGTTAATGTGTCCAAGACAGGTACAATTTTATAACAAAAGTGTCTGTGGCACCATAGGCTTACATAATATGGGATACATATCTTTCACTATATTGCTCAACATCCTTTATTAGGCATGGGATCATCTCGCCTGCCATGAACCTGACATCTAACATTTAGCCTTGATCTTAGGCTCGATTAAGACATGCAAGCACTACTGTGTGATGTATACACAGCCAAGGGTCAATCAATCACCGACATTGATCGAACTTCTATATAATATAATAGTGTTATGGTCAACTATAGGGTTGCTCCAATACTTATTGTAGGGGTTTGAACTATGATATTTTCAAATAGAGAATGCATTGAGAATGTTGACAAGAACGTGGCAATATGCTAAAACATAAGAAAAGTACCATGGTTCAAAGTCGCGGTCTCGACCGTCACTCAGCGGGCACTGAGACGGATCGGTCGCAGTGATTCAGATCGGTCTCGAGCGATACACGCAAAACGATACATAGAAAGCTCAAAAAATTCTGAAAAATTCACGACAGATCGTAAAAATATGTATCCATCAAAATTCAGGTATCACATGTTCAAATAAATTTTTTTTTTTTTGAGGGGGGAAATAGGGAATATCATGATTTCGCGGTAATTTAAAATATGAAAAATTGAAGGATAAATATGAAAAAAATTCCAAAAAAAAGGAAAAGGATAAAGGTGAGGGATCGGGATCAGGTCACCCGATCTCTCCCTCACTCTCTCACTCTCCTTCAATCGCTCTCTCCCCACCTCACCCGATCTCCCCCCCTCCCAATCGCTTTCTCCCTCCCTTAGCCTCTCCCCCTTCCCTCCCCCCTCCTCTCCCCTCTCTCCCTCTCTGTCCCGATCTCTATGAAAGATCGGAACAGAGAGGGGGGAGAGAGGGAGAGAGACAAAAGGGAGAGAGATCAGGACATAAAGGGGTAGAGGGGTAGGGAGAGAGGCAAAGGAGAGAGGGAGAGAGACAGAGGAGAGAGAAAGATTGGGACAGAAAGGGAGAAAGGGGGAGAGAGGCAGAGGAGAGAGAGACCGAGGAGAGAGGGCGCCGACGATGGAGGCGGACGGCGACGGCGATCAGCCGATCAGGTATGTTCTGCATTTTTTTTAACCCAACTCGGCCAAGACTCGGCATCGACTTGGCCGAGTCAGCCCGCGACTCGGCCGATTCGGTCGAGTTGATTTCGAGTGTTGGCCGAGTCGATCTATTCTGAGCTGGTCCCTTGAACCGGATCTCGGACTCATCTCGGCACCCCCTGAGTCGGATACGACTCGCCGAGTCGTCTCCGATTCGGCCGAGTCTTCGAACACTGAAAAGTATAACATTGAGAAAATGGGTTCTTTTTCCTTTTTGGGGGAGAGGGAGTGGAAAGGGGGTCAGTGGGTTTGTCCATGTGCAACAGAGGCCAATAATGCTCTAGTTAGGAACAATAGAATAACTTGCGCTAAGCATGCATCTAAACTAGGGGTGGCAATCTGGTCAGGTCAAAACTAACCCAACCCAAATATGCCCCTGCCCAAACTCAACCCAATTAACAATGGGTCAAAAGTCATTCACCAATATTCGAACAGATTAATTGTCAGGTCACCCGAACCAGACGCAGGTAGCCTGATTACCAACAGAGTCGGGTGTGCTTGATTAGTTTAATCTAAGGAGAAAAATGTATGATAAGTTATGAAGCAACCATGATTCAGAAACAATACCAACAAGCTACAAATAGAATTCACTAGCCATTAAGCCCACTTCTATTTTAGTCATTAAATGCAGTTTAAATATTATGTGATATGTAAAAGGGTTTTATTTGATCAACTTGGGTCAACAAGTCTGGCCCTAACCTAATTAATAATCAGGTCATGGGAGTCGGCCCAAATTTGAGCCTTACCCGATAAGGGCCTTACGCATCCCGAAATCCAGGTTGGGTTCGATTTTGACCAGTCAGGTCTAAACTCATTTGCCACCTCTAATCTAAACAAAGGATCGAATTGGTTAAAAAGAATATGATAGGTGTCGAGTTAAAAGAAAATGACCTTTAGGAAGCTTGAGCAAAAGGATTGAGGTAGCCAGCCCTACAGATTCGGGATAAAGTATTCGTGGTTATGGAGTGGGGCACGTTCTTAGGTGAAGACGTTACGAAATCATATTTACTCAATTTGCAATTGTAAAATGATACTGTAGCACGCAGATTAAACAATAATATTAACCGAATGTGCACTGATTTGGGTATAATTTTGATTTTTTCCATAGTTTATTTGACCACTACTTGGTGGTCTCCCATCTCCATCTAACTTAATAGAGGAATTTCCTACTACAGAAAGCAGCCCTAATATCACGTTTATGGCTTGTAGCAAGGTGATAATGAAGTGACTGTTACAAATTGGTCTAAGGTTGCTCTCTCTCTCTCTCTCTCTCTCTCCCTCTCCCCGTGTGTGTGTGTGTGTGTGTGTGTGTGTGAGCGCGCGCGCGCATGCGTCCCCTCCCACCATGCATGAGGTGTACCAACTTATCATATTAATTTATGTAAATAGAAACTTCTCTCTCATTGCATTTCTTCTAGCTATTTCTTCCCAAACTTTTTTCACCCTTATTTAAAAAGAATCAATTTGTGAGATAAATTGAAAGGTCAGATAATACTTGCTAGTACAACAACAACAACAATAACTAAGCCATTTGTCCCAAGTATTTGGGGTAGGCTACATGAACCAAAAGAGAATTACGCCGGATCGGGCACATGGATCAGCTTTCTCCACTCATTCCTATCGAGCAATATGCCTTCACTAAGACCTTTAACATCTATATCTTGTCGTATTACCTCCATTCATGTTTTCTTCGGTCTCCTCTACGCTCTTTTAACTTGCCCTAAATTGATACGCTCTACTCGCCGGACTGACGCATCTGTAAGTCTACGTCGCATATGAGCAAACCATCGTAAGCGGTTTTCTCTCATCTTCTCTTCTATAGAGGCTACACCTATTTTGGTATGAATATCCTTATTTCTCATCTTATCTCTCCGCATGTTATCACGCATCCAACGAAGCATGCGCATCTCTGCTACACTCATCTTCTGTGCATGATCTCTCTTTATAGCTCAACATCCTGTGCCATATAACAAAGTTAGCCTAATAGCAGTCCAATAAACCTTTCCCTTTAGTCATAACGGAATGTTACGATCACATAAAACTCCTGTTGCGCTCCTCCATTTCAACCAGCCGGCTTGGATCCTATGGTTGACATCACTATCGATCTCCTCATTCTTTTGGATAATAAAACCTAAGTACTAAAAATGACTGCTCATCGATATTTCTTTTCCATCTAGTCTCACAATACTATAATCTCGGATTCCTTGTTTACTGAATTTACACTCCATAATACTTGCTAGTCATTAGACTTTTATCTGATTTGTAGAAAACTAAAAAAACTGAATCACTAATCTTCAAAAATATTTCCATGTATCTCATCGTGCTCCTCTTATATCTGTTGTGATTGATTCAAGTCCTCTTACTCCTCTTAGTAACCTCTTTAAAGCTTTCTATGCAGTAATAAAATGAACAGCTAATTTATGAGCTCTCTTATGTTTTGCAAGTGTTTTAACATGCTTTATACTTCTGATAAACCACACTCATCATGGTTATCGTTCTCCCAAAGCCGCATTAACTCAATACGAGTACCCAATGAAATTATTGACATAAATATGTTAGTTCCTACTATGAAACAGTATACTTGCCTGAGATATGGGAGAGTCATTATCTTCAGTAATGATGGGTTGCGTAAAACAAAGTTCTGCCATTCTAATTTGTCTATCTTGCCATCCTGGTCAATATCAGCTTCCTGAAATGTCTGTTCATGATAATTACAATTCATCAGAAGACTTAAAACAATTAACCTTCCCAAACAACAATAGCTTAAGCAAAACATATTGGCAGTCTCCTCATTGATATTATTTACCTTATCCAGGATAATCTCAATAGTATCGTCCGATAATCTCATTTCTGATTCAGATAAAAGTGCAATTAGCATTTGCTTAACCTACAAAACAGAATTCACATATGTAAGAGATATATAGTAATGATCGGCAACAAATCAAGCACCACCATTAAAAGTACTATTCAAGTAAAAAAAGAGGGCAGATGCATCTGGATTCAAAACAGAAGAAAGAAAATTGGTCACCAGTTTTTTTTTGTGTATCATGAATTGCTTTTGGAAAATTGGTTTGCAGTTTAACATGAGAAGACAACACTTCTAAAAAGTAAAAATCATCTCTCTCAGCTTTAAGCCAGTAGGATAATATATATAGGTTTTTGCAGTTGAATGGGGGATTGCTTAGAGCACAACCCCTTGTTTCATTTAATTGTATTATCTAATTTCTACTTCATTGCATTTTATAGTGGGAGTGTTTTCAAGACTCTCATCTTATTGAAATCTTGAGCTTCTTAACCAAGCATTTACTAAATCAAAGATCCAAAATATTGTTCCTAAATACAGAAAAAACTTTACCAAAATTAAAACAGGTTTATGAGCATATTTGCCATAAGATAACAAAATAAAATTACCGCTTTCCGCTCAATATAACCCGTGCCATCCAAATCATAAAGCTTGAATGAGACTGCAAAATTATGCAATATTTCAGCAACATTTCGTGGTAGTGTGCTGAAAATCTCCCTGAAACTAGAAAATGCTAGCAACTTACAATCAATTTTATCTTCCTGTGAGATACTTGGGTGGAATACATTCAGTGCCCGGACAAAGTCGCCAAAATCAATGACTCCTCTTTGCTTTACATCAAACAGGTCAAAAATCTGCATTTATCATGGTTAAAATATATTAAAACAAATCCTTACACCAGAAGTCAATAATGAAAAAAAATACTGGAGTGAACTAGAATTATATGCAGGCAGAAATGAGTGAATAACTGAAATTGCTTGCGTACATGCATGTCATTTGTCAACACAAAAAAAACATACAGGGGAGGGAGATCTGTGTTGTGTATCTGCCAGGCTGCCACGGAACAGGACAAGAGAAAATAAAGGAAAAGCTTGATGGGAAACCATGAGAATTTCAAGAAAAGGTGTCCTAATGCAAAATGAATGAACTTAGATGTGTCTATTTCTGAAGATGCAGTGGCAGACCCCCCCCTCCCCTTTTCTTTTCTGGTTAGGATAGCCAGTTAGAAGAAAATGGAGACGAGAGTTAATCTGTAATAAAGTCAAACAGTAAATTCCTGTGCTTGTCAGGAAACTTGCTCTCTTCTCCCTCGATTATCTTTTGTCCTTTTCTTTTGCATTCTCTAATCTCTCTATCAGAGGAGTGAAAACATGGAACCCGGTATGATAGGTCAACCTCGGTGGTTCTTCAACAAATTGCTTGAATTTCTTCTGAGCGTGAAAATCACATTTTTCTCCTTCAAAAAGGGCTGATCACTTTACCCCTTATCCTTCTTTCTAGTTATCTATTTCTTTCTTTTCTATCGGCCACAAATTCCTTCCTACAACAGTGGGATCTGAATGGTTCATATATATAGAAAACCGGATGTTAGTCGTCATGGGAGGAAATTTTCTCCTACGACACACCTAAAACTTTATTTTTCCACCATAATTTCAAAATTCTAAACCGATCAAACAAATTTTCATGTCCTAAAATGTATAGACAAAAAATCATGAGTTTTTAATATGTGCATCAAGTGGCTGTAAAATTTATGATTTTTCTACAGCAGAACAAATTTGACAACTAGATCTATGAATACATAAGAATCTAAACCATGCGATTTTTAACACATCTACAACTTAGACAGCCAAGATAATTATATGCACAGTTGGATCTTGAAATTATGGTGGGAAACTCTCTCTCTCTCTCTCTCTCTCTCTCTCTCTCTCACACACACACACACACACACACACACACACACAAACACACACAAAAAATAAATTTATTTACCTATTTTCTTGCATCAGAATTCAGAAGCTATTATGATCATCAAAATTGAAATATCTTGCAGTTTTTGGTTGCAATAAATGTGTCTTAGAGGAAAATTACACTGATTCAATAGGTAAATTAGATAATTGAAACTCCACAGAAGCAAAGGTTTCCAATAATTTGAAACTTTAAGGAAATCAATGGCCCAATTCTGGTTACCAAACTTCCCAAGGCACACAAATATTATCACCAAAAATGGGAAGTGCAAAGAAGGTTGCCAATTCAGAGGTTCAAGTAGTGGAGCTAGGGATTTATCTTTCTGAAGTAAAGACTTGGGACGAGCACAGAGCAGACATGTTGAATGAGGCAGAGAGGCATCAACTGGTAAAAATTAAAATAGAATCTATGTAAATCAAGGAAACAGAATACGAGTAATTCCCTGCATGATGAATGACATAAAAAACCAAGTGCAACCAATTTACACTAAATATCATAGATAATGAGAGCTCGATAAAGATGATTGATCTACAAGTGCAGTACCCTGTTTGCGAAGAGATTTTCCCTTTTCTTGTTCTTAAATAAGGCAAGCTGAAATTCTTCCTGCACGTAATGAAGATCAAGAAATATATCAAACTATCAAATTCTCAAGGTTCATACTATGAGCACAAAAAGTAATACAGGTGAGTCACTATTGCTATTAGTCTATAATAGACTTTAGATGCTAACTGGTCCAATGAATTAATGCCTGCCTAACACTAAAAATACACAAAGGAAACGAACAAGCATAGTAAGGCAAATGTACCATAACCAGAATCTATATGAACTGCATCCTAGAAATAAGGATTCTATTTTTTTTTTTTAAATGAGACAATGATAAAACTTGTTGATTATTAGCCTTAGATAAGGAAGTGTAAGAGTCAAGTGCTACTTAATCCATGAATTAATAATCAATGCATATGAGATGATAAAAATCAAGTGAATTGTTAGACTTACCTAAGGAAAGTGCAAGTGTCAAGTGCCACCATATCCATGAATTAATAATCAATGCAGGATGTTCATATGTAGCCATAGATCAGGAAGAGCAAGTGCCAGGCAAGACAAATTCCATGAATTAGTCATATGATCAAGGTTCAAAAAGCATATAGCATGTAGACAGTAGATATTGAGAGGGGGAAAGCACGGCCTCTCTTCATTAGTCCTTTTGGTGGGATGGGGAGACAATATGTTGGATGGAGTTCATGGTAGAAGTAAATGGCAGGCAGCATGAAGATGCCTTGAAATCCAAGGGTTATGTAAGAAATGTCTAGACATCCAAATGCAATAGGAGAAAGGGAGAGGCCACGCGCGGTGGGGGGGGGGGGGGGTGGCCAGACACGCGGGCAAGAACTAAATAGAAATAGACATAGAAAATAAATACAGGAGAGACATTTAGAATGGCTCATTCACAAGGAATTTGAAAGATAATATTTCCCGTTAAATCGAGTGATATGATACACAAATTGAAAATCCGCTCTAGGCAAGTTTATTTACCTCTTTAGGGTGACTAAAAAATCAAGATCAAATGATTATGGATTGTATTGCCAATGCATCATCAAGTAGCTACAAATGGACAGCTACAGAGCAAGTTGAGCAGATCTAAAATTTAGGGCATACAAATTGAGAACCAAAACTTTGATCATGGGACCTAAACATTTTTAAACCCCTGCAACACCAAATTTTGGTGGGATTGAAACATGTTAGGTCACAAGTCTGATCTTTTTTTTTATATATACTCTTGGCTACTACTTGCACATGCATGAAAACTCATAATCATTTGATTTTTGATTTATCGGGAACATCAACTTGAATGGTGTAGATATTCAATTTGCAGTGGCTTATAATTAGATTTGATCAGGAAGCATCAAAATCTCTCCCTCTTGTGTACGTTCATGCATGCACACATGTACATTTACATACATACGCACATGCACGTGCGCGCGCACTTGTATACATATATACATAAATATTCACATACATATATAAGGCTGCACATTCCAAGCACCATAGAGTGAGTTCAGTCTTAAAAAAACATCCTGGAAGGCTGTTGCGAAATTTAGAATGATAATGTAAGAGGACAAACATTTTAGATGCAACGCTTGTGAAACACGTGCATATGACCATTACCTTGTTTATTAGCCCATCATCTATCACAGAACTGCTAATGCTCTTAAACAACTCGAATAATGCCTCAACTTCACTAACACTGACTGCAAAATAAATTCAAAGATCAAATTCACACAAAGAATTTGTTTTTTGAGTACACAAAACATTAGTAGATACATCAAAGATATATAACATGTGAACAACATATCGACCAACATCATTTTAAATTGAATTTTTATTTTGGGTAAATTGCCGAAAGAGCCCATGAACTATTGAATATGTAGCACTAATACCCCATGAACTAAGTTATTACAAAGTACAGCGTTTTTTTTTTTTCATTTTTCCTTTCTCTATCTTGTCTTTCTCCTCTTCTTCTCTCTTTCACTCCCTCACATGCTTCTCCAAAAACCATCTCTTAAATCAAAAACTTAGATCATCTTTTTTTTCCTCCCCTCCTCTCTCTCACTATTCACTCCCTCTCCTCACCTTAATTCTCTTTTCACTCCCCCTCGCCTCTCTTTTCAAAACAAATCAGTCAAATAAACTCAATTTCCTAGAAATCAAATTCCCTCTCTCATCTTCAAAATATAGACCCAAACCTAAAACTAATACCCCTTTTCTCCCTTTTTCAAAATCCAGACCCAAACCCAAACCCAAAATGTTTGCTTTCTCTCCAAACCTAAATCTTCTTTTCTCTCAAAAACCCAACCCTTGACCAAATAAAAACCAAAAATCCTCTCCAAGTTGCTACTATTGCAACTTGATGTGATTATTGCTACTCCTGCAAGAGAGGGAGAGAAGAAAAATGAGAAGTGAAAGGAAAGGGAGAAGGGGAGAGAGGGAGAGGGAGAGACATACAAAGAAAGTAGTAAGAAATTGAGAAGGGGGGTTCAAGAAAAGAAAGGAAAATTGCAGCAAAAGAGAGAGGGAGAAAGAGGGGTAAAATCAAAAATAAAAAATAATTCTTGACCCCAACCGTGAAGATGTGTTTTAATCTAGTTTAGGGGTTATCAGTGTTACATGGTGAATAGTACAACGGGTCTTTCTGCAATTTACCCTTTTATTTTTAATGCATATAGTTTCACTTTTCCATTTTGAAATGGAAATGGCTTAACAGGATATTGAATTAATTGTTAACATAGTACATGCAAAACATAGCAATATCAAGCTGCAGAATCGAGCATTGGAGAAAAAAAATTTAGCAACACAACCCTGTGGTAGTCAAAATAGATGATTGTGATCCTTGCGGTGGGAGGTTTAGACAATAGAAAATGCATTATACATAGTTTTTTCTTCTCCTTTTGGCTGCCCCATATACATATTTCTTATCATAATCATTGAGCTCTTCAATAACCACCAAACTACCTGCTGTTGCTTTCTTGACAAAATAAAGTAAATTATCAGTCCTATCCCAACTGAGGTTCCAAATCATGCCAAACAATAGATAAGATAAGCTAACAGGCAATGAAAGCGGTTTTGTCCATACATGTGCTAAAACTCAATCAGTTATTACACAAAGGGCAACAAGTAAAGTGAGAATGCTAAGAACATAAATAGGTGACATTAAAAAAGTGGTAAAACCAAAGAATATGAAATTGATATGCTCCTAGTTAGCATTCATTTTGGCATAGGAGATCTTAAGCCCATAAATTAATTACACATGACATGAGGCGAAGACTAAAGCATGAAAATCAAATGTTAAGCAATGAATGTAAAGCAGATTGTTACAACATAAGAAGTTAAAGCTATTCTGCAAAATGTACATGAATACCACGAATATTATTCAAACAGTAATTAATCATATTCACGCACAAAGGTGATTGCTAAAAACTTTATAGATGAATGGCACCCATAGTAGCTACAAATATTCATTCAAACTATTTCTAGTCAAACTAAGTCATACAGACAGATCATTCTCCCTGTTTTTTCCAAATAAATTAAATGGTGTAAATATAGTTTTATATTAGTTATATTCTATTAATACTAAATTAAGATATATAAAGCAATACATCAGTAGTTTCTTTATGTTTGATCAGGGTTTGAGAACTAGGTTTTGGTTCGGTTTCGGTTTCGGTTTCGGACCCTTTCAAAAAAAAACTAGTTTTGAGTTGACAACAGCAGGAATGTGATGTATGTCTTGAGTTGCCCATGTGGTAAAGAAAGCATGTGGAAGAACAAATTAACAAAAAAGAAGTGGCAACTGGTACCAGCATCTTTTTTATGCTGCAGAATTTCTTCTTCAAGCATTTTACTAATAAGAGGTTCCAATTTCCAAATGCTAAACATGCTATCTCATTAGAGTGACCATCTAAGACACATAAAGTAGATATTACGCCACTTTTAACCCACACTGAAAGGACCACACATCTTGACAGCCAATTAACAAATGAATTGATTATAAATCATATTACAGAACCACAGTCTGGGGACATGGAAAATAATTGTGACACCTCAATTTTTTTAAATATATTTGGAACAGGGAGCATGTGTACGGGTGCATATGGCTGTTTGTGGGATGGTTTATGGCTGGATTTCTATTGGGAGCGGGGTTATTATACAAGCCAATATGGTGTAATATGTTTTTCCAAAGAATAATTTATTTATGACTTGTGAATCAGCTCCTAAAAGATCAAACACTTGTTCTTTCTATTCTAAATTCAAAATCCTTTATCTAGAACGAAACATGTCCCTGCTTATTATAAGAAATCCACCAAACCCCAACAATTTAGCATAGAAAGAACAGCATGCCGCATAACAACTGTTCTTGCCAAGCATACCAGATTGAAGAAGGTGCACATCCAAATTGCTGCGAATATAAGTCTATATCATATCTCACATAAGAAGAAAAAAGAAACAATTTTCTTGTCTAAATCAAAATTAAGTGCAAATTTGGGGGGAAATGCTCCAGTGAAACTCCAAAAACATCACCTACATTCAATTTTCCCAATTCAAACCCAAGTCCCCAATCTTCCACGATTACCACCTAACCTAACTCCTACCCCCAAACTCAAAAAGTCATTTTTCATAAAAACATGAAAAAAAAATTGAACCAAAAGAAACAAAATCAGGAATGAAAGGGAGAACTCACAAGCAGTCTGCGACGCGAGAAGCACGGGATCCTCGTAGCCTGGGAAATGCCTGCGAGTGGTCGACGCAAAGCAGCCCATTGACCGAGGAGGATCAAAGGGCCTCAATCTTGATGATCAAAGAAGGCCCTCATCTCCCAAGGCGCATCAAGGACCTGAAATCCCCAACAAGAACAGATCCTGATCCAAAGAAATCAGCATCAGAACCCCCTAGCCCTAACCCCCAATCGAGAGAAGAAGAAGGGGAGAAAGAGAGGAAGTTTCTCACCTGGACGAAATTCCAACGCGGAACTCGGTCGATGGAATCGAGAGGGGAGGGGTACTTATAGGGCGGTTCGGGGGTTGATCGGACGGTGGATCGAGCGGCGAGATAGGCGGCAACTCTCTCGATGACTGTGTTCGGGGTTGGGGGCGGGCTCAGCAACAGAACACTGCAGAGAATATGCGGGGCTACGGGGATACTTCTACCCAGTGAGAGGCCGCCACGTGGCGGTTGCGGCCGGCGAGAGAGGTAAGGCGAGATTATTTTTCCTTTTTGGAATAACTAAAAAACACCTTAAACTTTACACTCTTTTAAAAAAATACCCGGTATAAATTTTTGAATCAAATAGAACCTCCAAATTTATAATGCATTCAATTTGCTGCCTTCTGTTAATCAAACATTAGGTCCGTCCAGCACGTGCATGTCACGTGTTATTCCTTGAACCAAAGTACCCTCATGTAAGCCTATTTAATCTCCTCTCCAACCAAGCCTCTCCCTCAGCTGGCTTCCTCAGCTTATTTCTCTCATTTCACCCTTTTTCATTTAATTTTCATCTCTCTCACCATTGTCCTCTTCCGATTCGTATTCTAAGAATGGATGTAGCTCCTTGAAATTGAAGATGATTCTTATGAAGAGATCAACTGGAGAGAGGTTCGGTCATACTAGTATAGAATTGACTGTCCACTACGAACTTCATGAACCAAGAGCAACCCGGGTCGGCGCTTTTGAAGTTTGTCCAAGGTGAAGACTGAAAAATGCATATTTTTGAATGAAAGGATCCCACACTCAAAGATCCAAATTTGTAATCCTATATTTGATGGATTTTTGCGAAAATGAGAAGAAGGTGAGAAATGTGATTTGTGATGTGCAAGAAATGAAAAACTAATAGCTGAGATGGATAAACTAATGCAACAGCTTGAAAGAGTGGGATTTATCTTTCAAAATTTCCCTAAAGTAATAGGGATTCTTATAATGTGTGTGATTTTATATATGTTGAAGTAGTTCTTATTTGATGTCAGTTTATTGTAATGTAATCTTATTTTAATTTAATCCTTTTGTAATGTAGCCTTGTATCAAAACCTAATTGTAATTCTCATTTGAGGTATTTATCAGTCATTGAGAGAGTACTGTAATGGGAGGATGAAGATTACAGAAGCAATATGCATACACAAACAATAGACCAACCACAAATAGTATTAATAATGACACACAACCCAAGCTTACATACGCTAACAAAACACAATCTACATTTCGATCTTACAGAATCTCACACGCACATATGTACACATTTTGAAGAAGCTCACAGTCACATAAAGACACTGCAAAACCACAGAAAACGCATACACGTCAAGTTGTTGATGCATTCTCTATTACACAAAACACACACAATTAAGCTGTTACATTCTCTCTTCCAGAACCTCACACGCTCAAGTTGATGCACACATATAAAACACCTACACACTCACCGTAAAAAAGTTGCACAACTGATGCACAAACCAAGCTGAAATTAAGTAAGTTGCAGTTGAATTAAGTCAGTCAAGTGGTCACACACTCAAGTTTCACACGCATACACAACTAAACTTTTTCTATAAAAAGCTTTGATGCACAAGCAGTGCCTTCAAAAATAGCTTCAACTAATACACAAAAGAAGACTGCCTTGATACACTACTTAGTGCCAGTGTTCAGTGCCTTGTGACTGTTGTGTGGGAATGGCATTGTCATTGTTCCCCTCTTGATTCCCAACATTGCCATCATCTGAACTCATGGACTACAGGAGAAAGTAAGCAGTGTGGCTAGTGTTCACCACTAACACCAAGTTTCATTTGTAAAATGAATAAGAGTCGAGAATTAGTAATGCACATACTTAGCAAACCATTGAACTCTTTGAATGCTGAAAAGTATCAGTTGACCTAATTGATTCTTGAAGAGTTTCAAATATATCATTGCCACCTATCTGCTCATCAACCCACCCATCAGTCTACTAATTAGTTTGACATTGACTTAAAAAATTAAATAAATTAAAGTGTGTTAGGAGTGATATACCTGGCTCTGATCTCTCGTGTTGGTTCCACCTCCAATATTGGTGACCAAATTAGAACCTGGAGCTCTTCATGGTCGTGCAGGTCCATGTCCCCTTCCCTTTGCAACTCCCATTCTCACAAAGTTACATCTGCTTTTGTATGTACCTCCTCTTTCTTGATTTGGGGTAGTACCGTTTGTTTCGTGTAAAACTCCGTAATTCGTAAATGACTTACTACCCAGTTACAATTATGGCGTTTGTTTGGACCGTAATTCGTAAAAGACTTATGTAACTCAACTAACACTCACTTGCAACCCAGTTACCACTCACTTACAGCCCAGTTACAGTTAATTTTGTGGTCATACAAATTTGTATTATTTTTTATATTAATATTAAAATTTTTTAATATTTAACTTTTTTAATATTTATTTGTAGTATTAAAACTTTTAAAATCACCAAATAGTTAATTTTGTGGTCAACTTTTTCACTTACGACTTATACATTACGACAATCAAATACCGTAAAGTACAATACACTTTCCCACTTTACAATTTTATATTACCAACCAAACACCGTAAAATTTACATACACGTAACTCATTTACAATTGTAAAAGACTTTACCAATTACAATTACGAATTACGGCCAGTTACGACAACCAAACAGACCAAGGCAACAACACTTCCTTGGCATGGTCCAGTTGCAAATTGACCTCTCCCTCTTCCCTCTTCCCAATCTTGTACCATGCCCTCACCCTCTAGACATTCTTGGCTGCTAATGGGTTGGTTTACCTGGCCGTATTAAAACAAACACATACAATAATCAATAGCGGAAAATTATTCTTATTCTCCTTTGTAACCACTCCCGTAGCTATAGGAAACATCTGATTATTTGCATCTCTACTTGTAGCACTCAATGGCACTCCCCCTGCTTCAGCTTTCAAGAATGTTTCATCTAGACCAATAAAAGGTCTACATGCCTCTTTAAACCTATTGATTTGTGCTAAGTAGGAGATGAAGAACCCATCAAATACTGACTCGTTGGGGAGGCTCTCTGGATTTACCTTTACCTTACAATATGAACCTGGGTTTTTTTATAGTATCATATGAGAGTAGTTCTGCAAGTCCGTGTATTGTTTGATGTAACACCCTTGTATGTACTTCTTTGCAAATCTTGTTCTCCACAATTATGACATCTTTGAACTCTCTCCTGAAAGTGTTCTTCATAGTTTCTTTAGGCCAATTGGGTTGATCTCTGAACTCTTCCACCTAATACTTAACAAACGGCTCCCCAGTTGCTTCCTATTCTCTCTTACAATTTGACATGTATGAACATTGTGGAGAGACTTTATCACCTATTTAATCGTCTCTCCATCCCATGACTCAAAGCACTTACACCCACATTTTTCATTAGCACAAACAAGTCTTATTCTGTTGCCCTCATTCTTCTTCTAAGATAAATCACTGAATTAATCCCTGAATTCATTTGGATTAGAAAACTCATGTCCCAGTTCTAACATGATTTGTGGCATGTTCTCTTCCTGCCTAACAATAGTGAGAGACCTTTTTACTCTCTCTCATCCCTCCCAAACTCCTTTGATCATCTGAATTAACAAAATCAGAAACCCAATCATTCTTTAGATCACATTCAAGACTACCCCATACATGTAGTGCATCTGTCTCTTCATCATCTTCTTCAGTACTATCTTCTTGTAATACTTTTTCCCAGCTTGAATTTACCTCAACCCCAAAGTCATCATCACTATCACTATCATCTGCATTTGCATTAACATTTGCATTGACGGGCTTCATTGTATTATGTGCTACTACTTCTACTTTATTGTTGTCTTTTTCTTCCACTAAATCCTTACTACAATCACTTAGGTATAAGTCCACACGCCTTTTCTTATAATAGTTCATAGCACTTATAAGCTCCTGCTCACAACTCACCACATAAGATTCGTTCCATGTTTTATTCCATCCTGTAACACCCCGATCCCATAGGTATGGAGACGTTATTGCGACGTATATACGCAGGGTAGAAATACCGTCACATATATACGATAAGAATCAGTACATGCAAGAATCAGAGTGCGAAAGCACAGTAGTAATATACATTCCAACAGAAAAGTACAAGTACATAGTTATCACAGAGAGTGATACAATATTATACGAATATTACATCACTATAAATACAAAAGTATGATTTACAAAGAGATATATATAACAAAAGCTGAGAGGGGCCTCGAGAACCAATCAGGAGAAGAACTGGGAGGATGAGCTACAGTGATGTTCAAGCTTTTACTGCGCTCTAATCGCCACGGAAGGATTATCTACGCACTCTGATCAGCTACAATAAGGCCAACATGGTCCAGACTCTAGGATCTGGACATGAGGATCCAGGGTTGTCAGATGCAACCCAACGAGTACAAGAGATAAGGTCAAGTTGCATGCATATCAGGCACACTGTACATGAAAGGTGTATCGTGAATATAAGCACATATGATCATGAAATGAGACAGTAAGTAAAATAACTATAGGAAAACCAGTTACACAAGCCCACATTACCGATCTGTGAGATCAGTATGTCGAAGGAATAATCCAAATAAGAAAACTCTCATATATATACCCTACACCTCACGTCACTGTAATCTGAGTTTATATAACCTGGATTTTCCTTCACAATAATAGAATAAGGAAATGGTATGGAAATCTGAAAATAAGCAATCAAGTACTTCAACAAAGTAGCACAGATATTATGTGTAAGTGGCGAGCAGGATAATGTATTATATCACAGGTCTCCCAAGTATAGATCAAGTGTATAGCTAGTCAGATATCAGGAGCATGTTATTATTATGTTAATAAAACTCATCTGATTTGTATACATCGGTATGTGTCCTATTCCAAATACCTCAGCATACAGACCGGAGAGTAAGTTATTGAAAACTGATGGAGATCGACGAACCATGCTTAGAATAGGTCCCGCACATGCCCGGGGCAACGGTCAAGGAGTATACGATATTGAGCCGGAACATACCGCTAGGTACCAGGACTTATTATACGCCTGAATAGGAATAGGATGTCACCGCTCCCACATGAATAGGCCTAGGGGCTTATGGCACGCCCGGCAGGCAGGGGAGTAATGGTGCCAGTATACCCCATGGAAACACCTGGTGGCCTCCAGGTAGAATCCAAGTATGTGATCGCGCGATACTTTAAGACCATCATAAACATGGAGACTATATCGGTGCTCATCAGTTTTCCCCATTCCAGTGTAAATTGTCTAATTATTACAATTGTCCAGTGATAATGTCTACAATGTATACACAATAATCCAACATCCATGATTAGCCAATTACGGGGATCAATAGGAGTATGGTATCAGGAGTCTCCCTGTTGCAGGGTTCAAGTATACAGGAGTTCAGGAGTACCAGATGCTAATATTATGACAATCAAGTCAAGTCCTCGTAAAAGTAATCATGAATAAACATTGTAATACAGGTGCAATAGTAATCCAGTCAGGCGTCCCAACATCAGGTCAAGTGTACTGGTACCATGTGAAAGCATGTCAAGTAAGTGATAGCATATCAATTGTCAAGCGTTAAATATCAGGCGTCAGGTACTTAATATGTCGGTGTCTAGTAAGTTGAATACAGAGTCACAATATTATATGTCAGGCAATCATCCGGTTATGTAACATGATAAAGGAGAACAATATAGTTAAACATTCAAACTCTTCACAACCATATTTATAACAACAATAGATTAATCTATTAATTAGCCGTGCGAAGCGGTAGCGCATCCAAGCACACCCGATGCAAGTATAATATCAGTCCAATGAGTTATAATAACGGCCAATAGGTATTCATATAACATGTTAATTTTAGAAAATCACTCGCACATCATATATCAACTCGCATAATGACACATCATGTATTAAAAAGCAGGATAACAATTATTAGGCATGTAACGATGGTAACAAGACATTCACATCTCAATATATCATGCAATAGACGTTAAAATAGCAATCACTAGGTATAAAATAATGATAGCAAAGCACTCGCTAAAAACCAGAATGCAATACCGAGTTAGAATCCGGGAAATCCACGAACACGTGCATACATGCTACCAATCTATAATATATATATATATAATAGGGAGAGAATGAGAGAGGAGAGAGAGAGAAGAATTAGTTAGAGAGAGGAGGGCTAAGAGAGAGATAGAGAGAGTTATAGGAGAGAGGAGGGGTTGTATGCTGGATAAGGAGAGGGGGTAAATAGGGAATTAAAAGAGAGGGTAAAAGTGGAAAGAAAGAAAAAAGGAAAATAAAGAAAGAGGGAAAGAAAGAAAAGAAAGAAGTGAAGAAAGGAGAGCAGAAGGGGGAGGGATGGTGGTGGTCGGCGGTTCTGGCCACTGCCGGCAGCCGGAGGGGTGGTGGCACCGTCGGAGGGGGGCGGCGCGGCCTGGGCCCGGGGAAGGAAAAGGTGGGTTTAGGTGTTGGTTTGTTGGTAATGTTATTGTTGATGTTGTTGTTGGTGTTGATGGTGTTATTGGTGAAGGTGGTGGTGGTTGATGGAGTTGTGCTAGTGTAGGGAGTTGAGAAGGAAGGTAATGGTGATGGGTTTTTAGAGAAATTGAAAAAGATGAAGTAGAGTTTGAAGAGGAGGAAGTGGGGAAGAGAAGAGGAGGGTTTGGAGGAGGGGTAGCGCCGGCCAGGGGGGCGACGACGCTGGGAAGGTGCTGGTGGAGGCAGCGGCCATCAAGGAGAAAAGAGAGTGTGTGTTGGTAGGAGAGAAGGAGAATGCAATGAGAAGAAGGAAAGAAAGAAGGGAAAAATAAAGAGAAGGAGAGGGGGAGGGGGAGTATGGGAGAGAAGTGGGCGGGAATGGGTTGTTGTCGGCAGGTGAGGTAGGGGATGGGTTGACATGGGGAGCAGGTAGGGGAGAAAGTAAAAGAAAAAAGAAAAGAAGAAAAAGAAAGAAGAAAAGGAAAGGAAAAGCAAAAATAAAGAAAAGGAAAAGAAATAAGAAAAATTAATGAATAAATATATTATTAAATAATTAAATTAATAGGATAACCTAGGAGTATTAAGTAGTGGAGTGGAGAAGGAAAAAGAAAGAAAAGAAAAGAAAGGAAAATAATATTATTATTTAAATAGGATAAAATTTGACTGTTTCATAAACGTTCCTAAAAATAGAAAATATTATTTTAGGATGCTTGTTGAAATCAGATTCGAGAAATTCAATCTCTTTTCAAATTAAAAATCCTAAAAATTTTCAGCGGTACCCGTGGACACCAAAGTCGGTGAAATTTTGATAAATTCAGAAAAACTTCAAAAAATATATTTAAATAGAAAATGAAATTCTAAGAAGTAATATGAAAGCAATTTCTAAAAATTCAACTCCATTTCAAAACTAAAAATCTGGGAATCGGTCAGCGATACCGGTCGACACTGGTTTTGAAGATTTTACAGAATAATTCTTAAAATTTTCAGAAAATCATGAAAAATCTAAAATCTTAGAAAACAGTGTTTAAAATAAAAATCGATCAAATTGGGCTACCAGAAAGATCAAATCTGGTAGTGTGCTGGTATCAAGTTCCCAGTCCAGGTCATGACTGACTCTAGGACTGAGAATTCAGATCCGATACCAAATAACATAAGCAATCACAACCCAAAAATAAATACTGGTAGAAAATTGAAACCATACGGTCGAAAAAATTAGGATATGTATCTGGGTACGTATCCTGAGAACGGGGTGCTACACATCCTTTGAAATGCAGCACACAATTTTCAGAGATTTTCCCAACATATTCTAAATCCTTAATCAATGTTTTAAGTTCCTCCAAGTCAAACTCTGCATTAGTGTTGACATAGAATGTTTCAACCTTTCATCTGTGTATACTATATACTTTTCCTCCTGACAAAGAAACCCCATGATTATGAAGAACTTTCCTTGCCATTAATTCCTACATTGACAAAAATTACTTGTAAAGATTAGTCAACAATCAAATAATGTTAATACTTAACATGTGATAAGGCACTACTCAAAAACTACTCATAGAGTAGTCAACCACTAATCAATCAATTTGATCGAAGTGAAACATAAACATATTCAACACATAGGGGACCAGTCAATAAAGACATCTTAACATGTGATTAGTCACTAGTGAAAAATCTAATCAACACCAATCAATCACTTTTATCCAAAAGAAACATAATAACACAAGATATAAATACATTTAACAAAGGGGATATAAACACTTTAGGGATTTTTCATCAATTTGATCAAAGAGAAATATAAACACATTTAACACATAAGGACCAATGAATGAAAAAAATCTTAACAAGTGATTAGTCACTACTGAAACTCTAATCAACCACTAATCAACCAAGTTTAACCAACAAAAACATAAAAAACAGATCGTATAGGGGACCACTTATCAATGAAAATATAAACTTAAAAAAAAGAACAACCAACTTTATGAAAAAGACAATAGACAACAACTATATAATAAAGATGT
Organism: Agave tequilana; assembly: GCA_038442645.1. NCBI lineage: Eukaryota > Viridiplantae > Streptophyta > Magnoliopsida > Asparagales > Asparagaceae > Agave > Agave tequilana. Next base: position 5,050 of record JAVJIF010026183.1, on the reverse strand, counting down.
CAACTTTACAACGAGGACATTAATTATACGAGAAAAACTTGATCAAATTGATGATCCACGCACGAAAGAAACACAGAAAAAATTAGTTTTTTAAGGCATAACTCTCAATTCTACCATATTTAACAACAAAACAGGTAATCCAAGCACCAAACAAACAAAAAAAGAGTAGATTTGTTAACTTGCTGGAGGAATATGTGGATCTAACTCTCGCCCACTGTGATCCAGCGAGATCAAAGCTCCCCAACCTTAATCCAACCCCATCCAACATAATTGCCCTAAAATTCCTCTTAATTTGAGTCTCACAGCTCTGATCAAAGGCTAAAAATTCATAATATCAATCATTTTCTCTCGTTCTCCCCCAAATTGTCGCCTTAATTTTTTTTGAAATTTTTTGATTCTGGACTTCAATTAATGACTGCCCAGCAAAGTCACGGGTAAAACACTAATGAGGGTATTCTTGTCATTGACACCTCTTTTGTTTACGGCAGTCGGGTCTCAACGCAAAAAAAAATGAAGGTATTTTGGTGGAAATAAATTTGTACGAGGTATTTTTTGAAAGAGTGGGGAAAGTTTAAGGTATTTTTTGAAATTACCCCCATTTTTTTGGATTTTGGACGGAACCACCTGTTGGCCCAGAGGCCTTCCACTCTAGTTTTGATGATGATTAACTCATGTAGTTATATTTACTAATAATCTTGTGTTGTTTAAGTTTCAGATCATTAACCAAGATATTAGTTGGTGATAGCTTCAACAAGATATTTTGGAAGCTTTCTCATGGTGATTCAAGAGCCCGAGCATCAAGATCATTCATAGCCTTACTCGTTGGATCACGGAGTTTTGGATCGAGTCGGCTTGAAGATGGAAGATCGTCAAGAAGACATAGGTATCCTAGTTTAGGTTTGTATATTTTAGATCCATGTGTAAAGTTTAGAATAGTTGATATGCTCAAGTGCACAACACACACGTTTTATGTTTTATGGATTTTGGTTTTCATGAATAGTTTAGATCAAAATAAGTTTAAATGATTTTTATGTATATTAGATGTGTTCAATATACATACAAGCTTCATATCTTAAACAAACTTATTTTGATATGCCCATTCATGAGTTTTAAGAAAAATCAGATTTCCTATTGAGAAAAATCCAAGTTTGATAAAATACAGTTTTTGGTTTTTGGTAAAAATGTTAAAACACAAAAATAGTCTAACTTGCTTGATATTTGAGTTGAATTTTTTATCATATGTTTATATATCAATGCAAAATGTTAAAACTATTTTTGAGGATTTTTATAAGATTTATAAGATTTATTAGAATATTTTTTAACATGTTTTTCTGACCCAAACTGCTGCCTGCCAGGCTCTGGCGGTCGACCAGGACGGTCGACCGTGTTCCAGAGTCGGTCGACCGCTCGGTCGACCAACGTGCACAGACTTGTGCACGTTGGCCAGGCACAGGGCACGGTCGACCGGACGGGTCGACCGGCCAGAGAGCTTTGATCTCTGTTTTTGGGCGGTCGATCGACCGGGATCCTCCAACGGTCATATTTATGACCGTTGGCGGTCGACCGGACGGTCGACCGCCAGCTCTCTGGCTGTCAGATTTCAGCCAACAGCTAGTTTCTGGTTTTGGCCTATATAAACCCCATTTCTTTGGGATTTTGGCTAAGATTTTTAGAGCAAAATTTCCAGACCTTCTTAAGTGTTTTAAATAAGTTTTCAAAAGAGTTTAAGTGCCTAAAAGATTCATCTATTTATTTTTAAAGTGTTTTATTTATTTCAAAGAAATTAGGGTTTTGGGAATTAGTTTTTGATCTAAACTTCTATATCTATTTTGGTGTTTTCCCAAGAGAATTTCTTTGATCAAAACACTTTATTTTTTCACACTTGAGCTATCCTCTATCCTAATCTATTTAGGATCATTTGTTTGTGGGAAAAGAGATTGAGTTTGTGATCTTTTGTGATCACTTGTTGTATACCCTTTCATTGTTGGGTTGCTCCCTCTTTGGTAGAGGTTGAGGTTGTGTTTGCTCCCTCTAGTGAGAGGTGGAGTTTGGTTGTTTGGCTACGGGCCTTATCCCTCTTCGGTAGAGGTGGATTGTGGTTGTATTGCCTCGGTGGCATTGTAAGGTTGAGAGAGGAGTTCGGTACTCCTTAGTGGATTACAAATCCTTCTCGTGAAGGCGGGGACGTAGAGCTAGGGGCTCGAACCTCGAAACATATCTTTGTGTTTGCGTTTGATCCATTGTCTCTTAACCCTCTCTCTCTTTTATTTGTGTAAAGCATCATTCATTCATTCATATCTTATTGCTTGCATTTGTGCCTTGCATTATTTCATATTGTTTATCTTTATATGCTTGGCTTGCTTGTGTGTGCCTCACTTATACTTAACCACAAGAGCTTCATATAGCACCTCAACTCTTATCTAGGGGAATCAAGAGGAGTTAGTCCAGAGCTCTTTACGGGGAATTCGGCTACACTTGTTGGTTGTATTAAGTGTGTTGCAAATTTGTCTTAGCTTCCGCATTCAGTTTCTAGATTAGCATAATCACCTATTCACCCCCCCCCCCTTCTAGGTGGTTTTCACCACCTAAAACTTAATTAGGGAAATCTCAATTACAATTTTTGCTTCGCCTGAGCCTCATTTTTTTTCGGGCGCTAGATTGCAAACATGCGTTTGATTGATGGTTTAAGAGTGCGGTTATTTAAACCCAAAGAAGTGATAAGGAGACCCATTAGTTAGTAGATACAGTAAATTAGTAAATAGACCTCTCTAAATTACCTTAAATACCCTTATATTTTGCACACTTAATTTAAGTGTAAAAATTTGATTATACCCCCAATTTGAAATTAATTTTCCCTTCTCTCTTTTCTTTCATCATCTCAAATCCCAGTTCCTTTCTCTTCTCCTCCCCTCACCCCAATTTGAAATTCACAAAAAGTAAATTATGCAAGCTATTATTACGAAGCATATTATCATAGAAAAGGAAGATATGTAGATAGAAAATCAAATTGAATTTAAAAGTTGAACCTTTTAAAATTGGATTTCGCTCAAATCGTCTTGAATGTTATGCTTGATATTTGCATCTGTTCAAATGAATCAAATCCACATGCATTTGTGTTCGAATTGAAATTGAATCATTTTGTTGGAGGAAAAAGATTCCTTCTTCCAAAAATCTATGCAGTTATGTTTGTGTTTTTGTTCCATTTTATTTCCATCAACAATGAATATTGATATCTCCGTTTAGCTGTTACATTTCATTTGTGTGGCTTATAAGGAACAAGCAACTATTCCCATGCGAAATGCGAGTAAGAGTTGCATGTTGCATAAGCACTGGATCATTGTAACATAGAAACTCGCAAAATCTATAGTGATTTGAATACCTATAGAGTTTTTTTTATAAGATATGGAAAATATACCTATTTTCTTTAAGTGGGGATGAGTCTAAAATTCCTAAGGTTTATGGGTTGAGTAATGGAAAGAGTTTTGAGCTTGAAGATGAGTTAAAGTTATAAGGGTTGGGTGTACTTACTAATTACTTGGATATATTAACTAATGATTGTGATAAAGTTGGAATATTTGAAAAGTTAATTTTATATTTTGGACTTTTAATTTGAGAGCAGAAGAGTCCACGAAAATCTTAACTTATTTTTTGGGGCTACTTATCACTTCTTTGGGTTTAAATAACTGTACTCGTGGTTTATCAATAAAATGCAAAAGACTAAAATATCTCCATTTTAACTTTTATCCGTGATCGCGACTGAAAGCGCTCCGTAACTGTGACTGCGACTTTGTGAGAACTACGATTTCGATTGCGATTGCGACTTTCAGACTACAACTTTGTAAGAATTTTATAAGAATTGCAGCATAAACTTTGTGAGAATTTCGACTGCAACTTCATAACTGTGAGTCATAGTCCTTATATAAAGGATTGCGACCATGAGTCGCAATCCTCACATAAAAGACCTCATGTTCATGTTCACTTTAATTTTTTAGAGCGCTAATGAGAATTGAGATCACGATGCGACAATATCTTCTCTCACTGTGTAACTCCCCTCTAAAACTCTTTCTCTCCATAATTGATTAGGAGACAATTTGATCAAAATCTCTCTCTCTCTCTCTCTCTCTCTCTCTCTTCTGTGTGTGTGTGTGTGTGTGTGTGTATGTGTGCGCGTGCGCGCAAGAATTGGACAGTGATACTCAGATCATCATTTTGAATTCATAAATGTATCAATTCAAGGGATGTAAACAGGGCGGGGCAGGACTGGTTTTTGAAATACGATTCCCATTCCGATTAAATTTTTTGTTCCATCTCCGGCCCGGAACCGCTTATTTTTTGTGTGGGGCGGTTTGAGAAATCCCCGGGGGGTGTGGGACAGTTTCGGGGAATCCCTGTTTCCCATTTATTCTTTTCTATTTTTACTTGTCCATGCATATAGTAGCATCCATGCTTGCATGAGAAGTTTTAGAGTAGCGAACCATGCATATATCTAGATTTAAACGTTTGTAAAAGAAAAAATCTAATTCTTTTGGTCATAAGATTTCTCTTTTTTTATGCTTGTAAAATATATCATCCATATAACAAATGCAGGTATTAGAAAATATATATATATATATATATATATATATATATATATATATATATATATATATATATATATATATATATAACAAATGCAGGTTCTAGTCTCAAAACTTTGGTTTATATTTTATTAAAATCTACTTTTTGTTTTAATTTGGATAGTGAAACAAGAAAGTTAATTATTCAAATAACCAAGAGCCAATTAATCGGACACTTCTAGCATGACATGACATGTTTGAGTTGTTGGAATTGAAGAATATGTAAGGCGAATCTTCAAGTTGAATTATGGCGAGATCCGTTGATCGAATCAACTGGATGATGGTTGGAGTGTGTTCTCCTTCCATTGGTGATGAACGTGGTATATTCACATGTTCAATTCCGACTTCGAATGAATGAGATATTCAAGTCCAAAGTTTGCCAAATTCAAAGCCAAATGGGACTAAAGGAAGCTAAAAGCATTTAGTCCCACATT
>JAVJIF010026182.1:0-62752 GCA_038442645.1 Agave tequilana | reverse complement strand
CGGTGGGAGGTATTCGGGCTTGAGCCTCGAGCCTTAATTATGGCAAACCACGGAGTTTTCGAGGCTTAGCCTCTTAATGCTCTTTTCTTAAACACCCAATTTTGTAGGAGTATGATTCTTACAATTTTCACCCTCGATTAATTTCTTAGTAAGTCCGAGATCTCCCTAGGGGCCAACATCTATCAAATTTTAATTAGGTTTGGGATTATGAGTAAACTGGAGATAGTTTTTTTGCTAAAGAAGAGTAATGATTTTCTCACCTTATCTTTATTATTAGGATCTGCCCTTAAAGTCATTTTGTGCAAGTGTACAATATATTCCAACAAGATAAACATTCAAAGCGATAAATCACTCCCAAATTTTTTGTCCTATTCTATATAGATGCACGTGTACCTTTCTCCAGCACTCTTCAACAGAAATTGAAATGAATTGAATAGACATTGTGCTCTAAATGCAAAAGTCTAATCCAGTTTTCAATTTAACACAAATAATTTTTTGTTAAGCTATTTATATGTATAGGTGAGGCATACTGATTACACATGTGCGTTACATGTTTTCATATCATATGTGTCACATTTCTATATTTTTATTTAAATAAAACTCTACTATTAATGTATTTTCATATTTAATGGCAGTAATGGTGATTAAGGAAGAAAAAAAGAGATAGACAGATTTATCTAATTAAATCCAAAAGTTTCAAAAGAAGGGAATCGATTCAAATTCAGATGTTCTAAAGGCCATCTTATCTGAAGATCAGGTATATAGTTAAGATAATATCATTCAAATTCAAAGGAAAAATTAATTAGAAGAAGACCCTATCAGTTTTAATGAAGATAAAGAGAGAGATTATAAATCTAAAGCTGAAATTTAAAATCTAAAGGATAAATAGATAGGAGAATATTAATGGATGAGATGAAGTAATTTAGACTCGGATTTAGACTGGATACATTTTATTATTCGAATCATAACTTTCACTACTGAAACTCAAATCTGATGATTCAAGATGATCGAGAAAGAAGACTTAAAGGAATACAACTTTTACGTTGATCACTGTTTCTAATTCAATCATTTGATAAGTTATATTCAGCAATCAACACGATAACATGCTGCAGATCAGAACTGAATATCCATATCAAATCAAGTTTGGAGAAAAGGGAGATTCAAATTCAGAATAGCTGTACCCCCCAATCTTTCGACTCGTTTCTTTATCCATTTCTACTATCCTATAAATACTCCACACATCAGAGGTAGAGGAATGAAGCGGAGAATAGAATAGATTTCTATATAGGTTTACTTAGGTTCTTCTTTCTCTTTTAATGTACTTTTTATTTTTTTTTTTATGTAACTGAGAGGAAGAAGAGTTTTATGGAGGAATAAGAAAGGACCTTGTACTGAGAGTGACACCGATGTAAGTATTCATTTTTTCTTTCATGTTATTTAATCGAATCGAAAGTTACTTTTTCTTCTTTATTCTTGTTTTTTGTTTGCTTTCCTCTGATGTGTTTGTAATCCAAGTGAATCCAATAGCCTCGAGACTATGCTTCACCATTGCAAGTGCCCTTGATGGCCTATGGTGATGAAGAATCATTCCTTTGTTAGTTTAGCTTACCCTTTTATTCATAGTGTAGATCAGATGGGGAAGAACCTATACGTTATGCTTGATCGCCTTCAAAGAATAGGTAAGTCGTTGCTACGGATCTAGGTATATGAGCACGAAAGAGGTAGTAAGAATTTTTAGTTTTTTTTTAAATTCTTAGTTTAGAATTCTACTCCAAAATTAACATTCTCCTCTTCATTTAGTTTTTCCTTTTCTTTGTAAATAAACAACAACAACATCATCATCTTTTCTTTTACCATCCTCTTCACATCTTCTAACTTAACCTTTTTGTTTTCTTTTCTAAAACTGAGAAAAAATTTTCTAATATATTTCTGTAAATTTAAAAAAGAAACGAACTTACTTAAAAGCTTCCATCGCTAGTCCCTCCTTGTGAATCACGACCCGCATAGTCATTTGTTACAATACTTGCTCTACTTCTTATAAAGTTCTAATTCTGTATTTTCTTTTTCTGTATGCAGGTTCCAACTGAATCAAATTTTGGCGCCGTTGCCGGGGAGGGACGGTGAGTTTTTATTTTCTTTTTTGATTTACTTAAACAATTTAACCATTTCTTCTTTTTTTTTTGTACAAGGGCTGAATTCAGGAATCGAAGAGCTACAGTTGACATATTGCTACTCTGTGTGCCTCTGCCCAAGAAGTTAGAACATCAGAGCCTACAATTGTGCCGTTCAAACGCGATAAAAGCCGTGTTTCCGTGGCATTTGTAGTGGACTACTAATTGATCTTTCTGCAGGTGCTTTCACACTACAAATATAGCTTTTGCATGTATTAGTTTTATTTATTAATTTATTTTGCATAGTGTATTTAATTCAACGGTAAAGTGATGTTTGTAAATGTTAAAAATAGTTTAGACTTACATGTAGGCATATGTCTAATTCATTTATCTTTTACATTATGTTGAAGTGCGTTGGAGCAAAGGTACGTGTACATAGCATGTAGTGTAGGAACACTTTTTAATTGTTTACATTGCTTAAGTGCTGCTTTTCATATACATGTACACGTTACACTAAATTGATTTAAAGGCTTATCCTATAAACAAGATAAGCTGGGGAAGTCGTTGCCCTTCCTTAGCCATAAACAATCTCCTCACTCATTAACCCAAGCATAACTAAAACTGAGTATACATTAGCCCTAGAGACATCTCGAACTCAAATAGGGGTTGACCTAAAAGCGAAGTTGTTAGAAGTTGACTCTTGCCAAATCGGTGTCTAAGGTTGAGATTGAGGGACGAAACCCCGAAGATTGGTGGTTTGGAATAATTAGGCCCGTTGCTTAGGCACAGATACCTCCCACTGATCTTGCCCCTACCTGACCGATTAACTTATGGTCAGATTCTGCAATGTACCTCCCGTGGACAGTCTAGCCAGTTACGAATTGTCTAGGTCTAAGGTCTACCCTAACTTAGGCTAGATTTTTTTCTCCTTTTTTTTTTGTTTGCTTTTTTTGTTTATTGTTTTTGACATCTTGGTGATATGGATTATAATTACAATTGTTCATATAGAAATAATGATTCATATTTTACCCCGACCTCTTTTGACACGGATATTACCAACCTGGCATATCATAACTTTAACCAACGAAGTATGCCGGATTGGTCCTTATCCGAATCAATATATGCCCCAGTCCAAATACTATGAAAAAGATTGAAACAATTATCATCACTCTTCACAGAGTCAGTGGGGATACAACTCCCCCTAGTTATATAGTCAACCACCTTACCAACATCTAGCTTCATATACTCCTTCTCTCGAACAACCATTAGAAGAATCAATTGACTAGGAAAAGAGGATGGAAGCCTTAAAAGTGCTTCAGCGATGAATTCAAATTCTAGAGGCCTCAAATCCCGTCAAAATTTTCAAATCAATGATCCTTACTTTAATATTCAAGAAGAACATACCGACTTAGAAAGAGTACAAAATCCATGATTCAATTCCTAAGTAATACTTTCAATTTGATAGAAGCAAGACTTAGTCAATTGAAAAACATGTAGCAATAAAAAAACTCTCCCTACCCAATCTTTGACTATCCCCGACAATTCTAACCATAATGATGAAAATAAAGAACTATCGAATCTTGAAGACTTCGACCAAGATTCAATTTCATCACACAAACTTGAACTTGACCAATTTCAAACATTGGACAAATTGGCAAGTTTTCTATTCAATGAGATTGAACTTGAATATGAATGTGACCCTAATCCCCAACCTTGTGATTCAGTTCCCATCTTCAAATATATATTGACTCCGGTATCTTTACCCAAGTTGGACCAATTACCCGAGCCAACATTTATTCCTGTACCCATAGAAATTTAATCACTAATTTTAGATAGTCATATTCTATTGATGGGAAAAAAATGTGAATTTTAATTCTTTAATTTGGACTCAACTTTTGAACCAAAACTGACTCTCGAACCCAAAGTTGATTTTTTTGACTTAGTATTGGTTCCCGAACCTATCATTCTTGAACCCTCGGCAACCATTCCACCAAGTCACTTTCTTTTGGACATAGGTACAGACCATGATGACTCGTGATGATTTTTCAATACTGGTCATGTAAAGGGAATAAGTTTCATGATAGGATCTTTTATGATCATATTCATATTCAGAATTGTAATTATGTAAATAGAAAAGAGGTCAATAAAGGTGGATTCTGTGAACCACACATCATTTTAATTGTGTGGCAATACTTGGCCAAATCCAACCACTACCGGAACTACCACCTTGATGTACATTATCCTTCACTTTCTTCTTTTTCATGCATTTAAGCATTCATTCATAAATTGAGGACAATGCATGTGAGATAGGTGTGGGGAGGGTTCTAACACAACATAGGTTTTTGTTTTTATTAAAATAAATTTTTTTATTTTTTCATTTCTTAAAAAAAAATTTGAAGAGAGAGCAATATTTTGACATATTTTTTGTAAGAAATTAAGTCAATTTTAAGAAATAAGAGAATCATAATTAGAATTTTATATACTTAGTCAATAAGACTATTTGTTTGATTTCTAGAGTTGGGAAGAAAATTTGAAAAAGTAATTTATGTTGGCCCAAAAGGTTACACTCTCCATTTTGTTTAAGTTTTGATGATAACAAAACACATAGAAGCTATTTGGTACTAATAAGTTATTTAGAATGAGTTTCAGGTTAGTACCATTCATGATGGCCTTTTCTTAGCTATTGCAAGGTTTATGATGTAGCTATTGTAAGGTTTATGATGCTAAAAAGGCAAATGGCGCAAGAGGACGTTTTCATAGGAGAGAAGGCTCTAGCTCGGCAAACGCGGTTCAGAGACACCTTCCTATAAAGTTTTTATATTTTTAGTTTGATAAAGAATAATATATACATTTGAAGCTCAAATACACACACACAAATTCAATACGTTTGGTTTTTGATTTAATCAGTTTTTGATTTCAAGTACATATATCGGGTTTTAGATTTGAACCAGTTTTAGTTCTGCTAATTTGCTTGACACTCTTTTATAATTGTTATCATAACTTTTTATTCTTATATTCAAATCATATGATTAATTTGCATTTCAAAGATAACTTTCAGATCTAAATTTCTTATTCAATAATCATTTTCAGATTCAAATTTTAAAGATGTCAAATATTTGGTTGAACTCTGTTCTTGTTCTGAAAATAGCTTACAGTTTCTGTTTTGACACCTGTCAGTGTTTTATTGATAACTTTTTAATAAAAAATGATATTGAGTTGATTTTAGTTGCATTAAAATTTAAACTTAAATATCTACAAATTATTTCTATATACCTAATTCTGAATTCGGACATTTACAGCATGAACAATGTGCTCAAAGTTGACTAATCTGCCAGATTGGCAATAATGGCTAATTTTCTGGAGGCTGATTTTTAACATGTTTTCAAAATGTGTTTAAGTTTAAATAAAATGTGGTTAGCTGTATTAGAGGGTCAATTTCTTCCTCTTATATTCAGGTAAAATTTTCTATGTTTACTCTTCCTAAATCCTATATAAAGGGGTCATTAGAGTAGAGGTTTTCACAACAATAAATTCAAAAATCAAAAGTTTTGAGTTTTCTTGAGAAAGAGCTTTGTTTAAGTTTTAGGCTATTATTTTCAAAAGTTTTCTGAAAGTTTTTGGCTCTCAAAATCTCTCTTCTATTTTTATATCACTTACAAAACCTTGAGCTTCAATCTTATATATTATTCTCTAGGGTTTTTTGTAAAGAAAGTTTTCAAGAGAGAGTTTGTGGTCTTTTGATCATCCAGTGATTATTGTATTTGTGGCTCCACTACTTCTGGACTAGAGGAGTGTGAATGAGGAGTTGGGTGCTCCCTAGTGGTTGTAATCCTTTGTGGAAGTTCTAGTGGATCGAAAATCCTTCTGGGTGAAGGCGAGGACGTAGAGCTGGGTGCTCGAATCTCGGAAAATTCTCGGTGTTTGCGTTTAGTTTACTTGCTTTAATTCTTTACTTTATATTCATTTCTTCATTTACTTGCTCTACATATTCATTGCAACATTGTACTTGTTCTACATATTCATTGCTATATACACTTGTTTCATATTCATATTGTCGATCAAATACTCATACAACAAGATTGCAATACGCACCTCAAACTCTTATCTAGAGGAATCACGAGGAAGAAGTTCAGAGCCCTTCACGGGGTATTCGGCTTCTAGTCTTGTTTTGGGTGATCATTGCATCATAACATTTTTAATTGTGCATTGATTAGCATTATCACCTATTCACCCCCCTCTAGGTGATTTCAATTGGTATCAGAGCCTACGCTCCTGATATTAGGTTTAACCACCTAGGAGTGAGATCTTGGCTAGCTAATCTAAGACTTGCATTTGCATACTCTTTGTTTATACACACTTATGGATCCCCTTGCCCCTCCCATGATTATGTTTGTGACTTTGAAATATGGAAGATTAGAATGAGTATTTATTTAAAATCCCTAGGTTATTTTGTTTACCTTGCTCCTACCAAGGAATCTTTTATTGGTAATAGCAAGTATAAAATGGCTAATGCACAAGCCCTAAGGGCTATTAGAAACTCACTAAGTAAAGAATATTTATCTATGGTTTCTCATTGTGATTCCGCCTTTGTAGTGTAGAACATATTGACCTCTCCCGAGCTTCAAACACAAATCAATATAGAGGAAAAATCTAGTGGAGAAGAATCCGACCAACGTTGCTTCATGGTCCAAGGGAATGACTCCCTTGAGGTATATTCGGAAACTCAACTAGATAATAGTGTTAGTTCTTCTTGTGGTGATTATATAGATGCACATGCTTTATATGAAGAACCATCTATAGTTAGTGAAAATTTGATTTCTAAATACAAACTTTTGAAAAAGGATAATCTTATTTTAAAAGAAGAAAATAAAAATTTATCCTCTAGACTTGAAAATGTTTTGCAAGAAAGGGATGAGATTTCGAGTGAACTTGACTCATTTAAATCACAACTTGATCTTGCACTTAATGAAAATAAAATTTTGAAAAGTAAAAATGATTGTGAATATATTTTGATGAAAAATAAGGATTTAACTTCAAATTTTGATTTTGTATTAAAAGAGAATAATTCCTTGAAAAACAAAATTGACTTAATTTCACAAGAATTGAAAGAGTGTTTAAAGAAAAATATTTCTTTGCAAAATGATTTTGACACTCATGTTTGTCTTGCTAGTGTAGCTTCACCTAGCTTACCTATTGCATGCTCCAATTTATCTTCTAGTATTGAAAATGATATAAATGATTTGAAGAAAAGTGTGGATTGTTTGGGCTCCACTTTGAGCCATTGTGCTTTGAACCATACACGCTTGGAATCTATGTTTCGAAAGAAACAAGTTCCATCTATGCATGCACACCATACACACGGCATACACATGCTACTCACGTACACACTCATAACACAATGTATTCTCATGTGTACACTTGTACACATTGTGGACGTAAGGGCCACCTTGCTAAATTTTATTTTGATAAGATAAATGATGTAAATTTAGCAAATAAATTTATTTGGGTTAGGAAAGGAACTAACCCCCATGGACCCAAAAGAGTATGGGTACGAAAGACCACCCCTATTGTATTTGATGTAGGTGTGGGCTCTCGCATGACGTGAGAGTTATGGTGCCTAGAGGTGATGCGTTCCGAGCTTAAAGAGAACATTTTGGATGCATCACTTTCAAGGGGAGTTTGGTGGGAGGACCGCCTTGTTTTGGAGACATGGAGAGTTGCCTTCTAGGTTTTGGTAACGTTCTCTTACTCCTTATTTATGTTAGCATGCTTTTCATGTTCATCGATTTATAGCATGTCTTGGTTTATATTGATTATTATGATTATGCCATGATAATTAGATTAGTGATATACATGTTTAGTTAATTGAGACACCCATGTTTAATATGGACTTATATCTTTGTTTTCTCACTTTATTTTAAAACTATATGTATGTTCTAGATCTAATGCATATGCATATACATAATGATCATATGGATGTTTATGATTTTTATTTTGATGCTTCATGTTTTAATGTTTATAGATTATTATGATTATTAGTTCATTGACATGCATATATAGCATTTGAGATCACCCATATTCATATGGACCCATATGTTGTGTTCTCACCATTGTTTAGCTATTATGTATATCATAGTTCTAATAGCATGTGGATTTACATAATTTATGTTTATCATGTTGATTTATGTCTCGTTTTATACTTCATGATTTGATTACATGTTTGAATGTTAGTTTTCATTAAAACTTGAATATATACTTGTACATCTAGTGAGCCACAAATAGACTTCTATATGTTTGTGCTTAAATGCTTAGTTGTGCTTGTTAAATATACTAGTATAGACTAGTTTTGATGATTCATGCATTTTAAACTTGTATTACCCATCTTGGACATGTTTTATGATCATGTGTTTTCACTTCATGTATATGTTTATTTTGTCAAACCTTAAGATATACATGTATACCCCTTGAGTCATTTGCTTTTCATGCAAATCTTTATTATGGACTCAATTGTGTTTAGGATATATATGTATACTTCTTGTTTTGTCAAACATACATATGCATTGAAGTATAAATTGCTTTTTAATGAAAATTTAGTTTTGATGATTTTCATGTTTTCATGTTTTAAAGGAATTTCAATTGAGCTTGATTGCATATTTTCATGATAATGTGTTTCACATATATCTTGTACACTCACCCCACTTATTATTTTCTCATGATTTTGTTTTCATGAGTATGATATGGGCTATATAGATTTTGAGTGTTTAATGATCATGTGATTTACATGTTTTTCATGAAATATAATTTTGTTTTATTCCTTACTTGAAGGATTTCGTACTAGTTTACAAATTTTTCTTTTAACTAGTTCGTAGTCTTCATTTTGGAAGAGTTTTCAAACATATTCTATTTTCAAACCTATTTTTGAAAACCCTTTCCATTAAAGGGCGGTTGGTTGGGAGACCATACCTTGTATGTTATTACTGAAATCATTTTTAAACATGTGCATTAAATGGGTGGTAGGTAATATGAGTTATACACTTGATCTTATTGTAGTTTCAATTGGTATCATTGAATCATTTCAATTGGTATCAATATTGACATTCTTTTTGTATTCTCATATATGTTTAATTTGTGCTCAATGATATCACAAATTTTAGTTTTACAAAATCAAGCTTAGCATAACCCAAACTTGATTTAGTTCATCATGACAATTATTTTAATTAGTACTATTACAAGCATATGCATTGTTTCTTTTAGTATTTCATAAAGGGGGAGAAATTTCTTGTTTTTAAATTGGTTTTATATAAAATTTGTATTGGTTGTAAATTCAATTTGTATCAGTTTTCATTTCAAATTGGTATCTTACTCCCATCATTTATGATGTAAAATACTTTGGTTTGATATATGCTAACATTTTCAATATTAGTATCAACGATCTTAATTAGTATTATTCTCTATTTGGTATCCTTATTGCAAAATGATTTTAGTGTTTATCTAAAAATTTGGTTTTTATCTTTAATTGGTATCAATATTTTTCAATTCGTATCAATATGTTTATCAAAAATTTTAAATTGATATATAAAAAAAAACTTAAGTTTTGATCTTTAAGATTTGATGATATGACAATTGATTGTTTTTTTTCTTTAGTCCCTTTGTTGATGAATTAAAAAAAAAAAAGGGAAGAGATATTTGAGTTTTTTTATGTAAGCATATAAGCATGTTTATATCTTGTTTATGCATATATTGTTTATTGGTTGTTTCCTAAACCTTTTTGATGTATGACAAAAAGGGGGAGAATTATTGGTGGTTTCATATTCATATTTTAATTTCATATATGTATATGTTTTCATGTTTTATACTTGATAAAATAGAGTATCATTTGAGGGGAGTTTTACCTCTCTTTTATATCTTGTAATATAGCCTATATGTTTTGTCATCATCAAAAAGGGGGAGATTGTTGGCCCAAAAGGTTACACTCTCCATTTGTTTAAGTTTTGATGATAACAAAACACATAGAAGCTATTTGGTACTAATAAGTTATTTAGAATGAGTTTCAGGTTAGTACCATTCATGATGGCCTTTTCTTAGCTATTGCAAGGTTTATGATGTAGCAATTGCAAGGTTTATGATGCTAAAAAGGCAAATGGCGCAAGAGGACGTTTTCATACGAGAGAAGGCTCTAGCTCGGCAACGCGGTTCAGAGACACCTTCCTATAAAGTTTTATATTTTTAGTTTGTTAAAGAATAGTATATACGTTGAAGCTCAAATACACACACACAAATTCAATACATTTGGTTTTTGATTTAATCGGTTTTGGATTTCAAGTACATATATCGGGTTTTGGATTTGAACCAGTTTTAGTTCTGCTAATCTGCTTGACACTCTTTTATAATTGTTATCATAACTTTTTATTCTTATATTCAAATAACATGATTTAATTTTCATTTCAAAGATAACTTTTAGATCTAAATTTCTTATTCAATAATCATTTTCAGATTCAAATTTTAAAGATGTCAAATATTTGGTTGAACTCTTTTCTTGTTCTGAAAATAGCTTACAGTTTTTGTTTTGACACCTGTCAGTGTTTTATTGATAACTTTTTAATAAAAAATGATATTGAGTTGATTTCAGTTGCATTAAAAAATAAACTTAAAGATCTACAAATTATTTCTATATACCTAATACTGAATTCAGACGTTTACAGCCTGAACAATGTGCTCAAAGTTGACCAATCTGCCAGATTGGCAGTAATGGCTATGGCTAATTTTCTTGAGGCTGATTTTTAACATGTTTTCAAATGTGTTTAAGTTTAAATAAAATGTGGTTTGCTGTATTAGAGGGTCAATTCTTCCTCTTATATTCAGGTAAAATTTTTCTATGTTTACTCTTCCTAAATCCTATATAAAGGGGTCATTGGAGTAGAGGTTTTCACAACAACAAATTCAAAAATCAAAAGTTTTGAGTTTTCTTGAGAAAGAGCTTTGTTAAGTTTTGGGCTATTATTTTCAAAAGTTTTCTAAAAGTTTTTGGTTCTTAAAATCTCTCTTCTATTTTTATATCACTTACAAACCTTGAGCTTCAATCTTATATATTATTCTCTAGGGTTTTCGTAAAGAAAGTTTTCAAGAGAGAGTTTGTGGTCTTTTGATCATCCAGTAATTATTGTATTTGTGGCTCCACTACCTCTAGACTAGAGGAGTGTGATTGAGGAGTTGGGTGCTCCCTAGTAGTTGTAATCCTTTATGGAAGTTCTAGTGCATCGAAAATCCTTCTGGGTGAAGGCGGGGACGTAGAGCTGGTGCTCGAACCTCGGAAAAATTCTCGGTGTTTGCGTTTGGTTTACTTGCTTTAATTCCTTACTTTATATTCATTGCTTCATTTACTTGCTTTACATATTCATTGCAACATTGTACTTGCTCTACATATTCATTGCTATATACGCTTGTTTTATATTCATATTGTCGATCAAATACTCATACAACAAGATTGCAATACGCACCTCAAACTCTTATCTAGAGAAATCATGAGGAAGAAGTTCAGAGCCCTTCATGGGGTATTCGGCTTCTAGTCTTGTTTTGGGTGATCATTCAATCATAAAATTTTTAATTGTGCATTGATTAGCATTATCACCTATTCACCCCCCTCTAGGTAATTTCAATTTAGTCTTGATTTTTACCTTGATAAAATATGCATGCCTTATACACTTACACACTTACGGTTCAAAAACAAAGATTCTTATGCCTTATATAAAAAAGGAAAAAGAAAAAATATATATACTTATATCAAAAATTCTCTGATTAAGCTGGGTATTTATACCTCATAAAGCATGAGTATTCACGCCTAAAAGTGGTTCATATAATAAAATCCTTAGTTTTGTGGCCTTATTTGCTCGAGTCCTTAAGTCCTTGGGGTGTTTTCTCACCCTGTGCCCTAAGACTGTCCGATTTGGGAGTCACCGACTAAAGGCTCATTACATAGGCATATTAGAAAGTCTAATAAAATCAGGGAATAATACCACCAAAAATATGTATATAAAAATCAATAAATAAGGCATAAGAGTTAGAGTTAAAGAACCCTTAGTTAAAATTTCACGGCATGAAGATGTATATGACTTAGGAAAAAGTAATAAACTAAATGAGAAATACAATTTCACTCCTTACTTTGATTAATAACAAGTTTTTGAATAGAGACTAAGTTTAGGAATGAAAAATTTAATTTTCTTATAACTTATAGATTACTTGAACTCTTACAATAATACTTCAAATCTCTTTTTCAAGATGCTTTTCAAAAATACTAACACTTTGTTTCTTTTTTTTATGGATTTTGTGGGTGCAATCCACTGAAAACCCTCATGAGATAAAACCCGTCATCTAGGGGTAACTTAGAGATTTAATGGCTTGTTACACATGCTCAGTGCAATCGCGAGAATGGCGAGAGTGGTCTAATAAATTCTTAGGTTAGTTTTGATGTTTTGCTCAGATAGGTGCAGCAGTGTGATCATACATGTGTGTTGCATGTTTTCATATCATATGTGTCACATTTCTGCATTTTTATTTAAATAATACTCTGCTATTAATCTATTTTCATGTTTGATGGCGTGTAGGATAATTAAGGAAGAAAAAAGAGAGATAGATTTATCCAATTAAATTCAAAAGTTCAAAAGAAAGAGGATCGTTTCAAATTTTGAAGTTCTAAAGGCCATCTTATTTGAACATCGGGTATACCAGATGAGATAATATCATTCAAATTAAAAAAATAGATTAAAAGAAGACCATATCTGTTTCACTAAGGATAAAGAGATAGATCGTCAAATCTAAAGTTGAAATTTAAAACCTAAAGGGATAAATGGATAGAGAGAAGATCAATAGATGAGATGAAGCAATTTAGACTCAGATTCAGACTGGATACATTTTAGTATTTGAATTATAACTTTCACTACCAAAACTCAAATCTGATGATTCAAGATAATCCAGAAAGAAAACTTAAAGGGCTACAACTCTTACATCGATCACTGTTTCTAATTCTATCATTTAATAAGTTATATTTAGCAATCAACATGCCAACAAGTTACAAATCAGAATTGAATATCCACATCAAATCAAGTTTGGAGATAAGGGGAGGATTCAAATTCAAAAATAGCTAACTCCCTCTGTCTTTTGACTCATTTACTTATCCATTTCTATCCTATAAATATCCCACACATCAGATGCAGAGGAATGAAGTGGAGAATAGAATAGATTTCTGTATAGGTTTAACTTAAATTCTTCTTTCTTTTTTAATGTAATTTTTTTTTTTATAACTGAGAGAAGAAAAGAGTTTCATGAAGGAATGAGAAAGGAGCTTTTACGGAGAGTGACGCCAGTATAAGTATTCATCTTTCTTTCATTACTATTTAATCGAATCGAAAGTTACTTTTTCTTCTTTATTCTTATTTTATTTGCTTTCCTCTGATGTGTTTGTAATCCAAGTGAATCCAATAGCCTCGAGACTGCTTCGCCTTTGCAAGTGCCCTTGATGGCCTATAGTGATGAACAACTATTCCGTTGTTAGTCTAACTTGCTCTTTTATTCATAGTGTAGATCGAGAACGGGGAAGATCCTACACGCCATACTTGATCACCTTCAAAAACTAGGTAAGTCGTAGCGATGAATCCAAAAAATATGAGCACGAAAGAGGTAAGTATTAATTTTTAGTTTTCTTTCAATTCTTTGTCTAGATTGTACTTAAAATCAACATTCTCCTCTTTAATTAGTTTTCCTTTTCTTTTGTAAATAAAACAACAACAGCATGTTTTCTTTTACCATCTTCTTCACATCTTCTAATGTAACTTTTTTATTTTTTTTTCTAAAGCTGAGAAGAAATTCCTAACATATTTCTATAAACTCAAAAAAGAAATGAACTTATAAGTTTTCATCACTAGTCCCTCCTTGTAGATCACGACCCGCATAGCCACTTGCTAAAGCTGTAGCAATGAGTACTTGCACTACCTATTAGAAATTTCTTAAATTCTGTATATTCTGTGTGCAGGTTCCAACTCAATCACATACAAAAAGCTAACACTTGCAAAAAGCAATTTGCGCAATTTCAGTAACACTGCAGAAAAAGTTTTGTGAGTACTTCAATCAGAAAAGTCACACGTGTGCGGCTTTTTTGAAGGCAAATGTACTCTTCTTTTCCAAGTAAATTGTAGGTCCACTGCAAAAATTAGTCCCTTGACTCCTCCTCCTGCACAAAAACAAAGAAAACTCTTTAGTAAGAACAAGAAAAAATCGTTATCCCTTCCCTACAACGGTGCCAAAATTTGATTGTCGGAAAGTATTGCACAAAAAACGGATAAAAAGTGAGTGAATGGTGTTGTAACTTTCTTGATTCTACTGTAATAGCAAAGTGGCTATAAAGATCGTATCCACAAGGAGGGGAGGCGATAGAAGCGTGAGGCGCATTTTTCCTATTCGTTTTAAAGTTTCTCTTTGTTTCAAGAATGAATAGAAAGAAAAACAAAAAAAAACTGTAAAAGTGTTTGGAGTGATTTGGCTGTTGAAAACGTGATTTGTGTTTTAGAGATGAAAAAGATGAATGGCTAACCTTTTACTAAGTGCTCTCACTAACCTCTGGCTTTTTGAAGACATAACCTCACAATGGATCATAGGCAATCACAAATCCTATGTGCAAGAACTTTCACGTGGTAGATCAAATGAAAGTTCCCCCCATCACCTTGTTTCACACGTCAAAACTTGAACACTTCTCTAACAAGATTCAATTGAAGGCGAGTATAAAGGAAGAAATAATTGCACTATTAGTATCAGCAAGTATGAATGGAAGTTCCAATAACTTACAAAAATAAGTAGAGTTAACAAATTCTATAAATCATCACAAACTTGTGAGTTAAGTATGAAGTATGAAAGTGAGTCTACTTGTTAGTAAGTTAGAGTTAGAACCCTCATCGTAAAATATCATAACTCTTATGTGTGAAATCACCTAGAGGGGGGGTGAATAGGTGATAATGCTAATCAATGCACAATTTAAAAATAATGATGCAACAATCGCCCAAAACAAGACTAGAAGCTGAATTCCCCACAAAGGGCTCTGAACTCCTTCCTCGTAATTCCTCTAAATATGAGTTGGAGGTGCACAATGCAATCTTATTGTATGAGCTAGTAATTGAAAAGATGAATATGAAACAAGAGAGTATTGCAATGAAAATAGAGAGCAAGTAATAGAAGCAATGAAAGTAAAGCAAGAAGCAAGAGCAAGTAAAGCAAACGCAAACACCGAGAATTTTTCCGAGGTTCGAGCACCCAGCTCTACGTCCCCGCCTTCCCCAGAAGGATTTCTAACCACTATAACTTGACAAAGATGTTACAAATACACCGGAGTACCCAACTCCACAATTTCAAGTACAAGTATCTCTTGGTGATCAAAAGACCACAAACTCTCTCTTGAAAAATCTCTTCCCTTACAAAATCTTTATAGAACAATGAGTAGGATTGAAGGTCTTGTTTGTAAGTGGAAAAAGAAAAACTAAATCAGAGAGTTTTGAAAAATACTTCAGAAAATGAGAGAGAATTTCAGCATAAAAACAAGAAACAAAGCTCTTTTGAATGCCTTAAACTTTTGAAACTTTTGCAAATTTTTGTTGTAATGAACCTCTCCCTAAACACCCCTATTTATAGGAGAGGGCTAGGGATTAAGGAGTAAACCTACTTAATGGTAATTAGAAAGTATTAGGTTCAGAAAATATCATTTAACCTTGTTTAGGAAAGAAAAGACAAAAATAAACCATGTTTAAAAAACTATCCGTTATGGCTGAAACGACTCTCTCGGTCGACGGGGTTCAAATAAAAGAGCCGTTATAGGCTAACGGTCGACCGCCTGGTCGACTGGGCAGAAACAGAGAGCAACACCACTTCAGTCAGCCAGCCGCCCGGTCGACCGAAGGGCTTCGGTCGACCGCCCGGTCAACCGGGAAACGTGCACACGGATACGCGAAAACTGCCAGAAGCTCGGTCGACTGGGTCGGTCGACCGATCTGACCTGACATAGTGTCGGTCGACCGGCTCAGGCCAAAAAATCAAAACTGAAACAGAATTTTGAAAGGGATTTGAAATCTAACAGAATAGTTTTGATTTGAAACATGTATAATAACGAAAATTGAGTTTATAAAAAAGAGGCTTTAAATTAAAATAATTTTTACATATTTATAGGAAATATTCTTGGAAATGATATGTGCGCAAAAATGTGTGTGATAGAGCTTCAAACCTATTCACTATTCTTTAACAAAACTATAAAACTAGGAACAAATCTAATGAAGTCTCTTGAGCAATCTTGAAATCTTGAGCCATGCAATGCCTTGCTAGAGCCTTCTCTTCTATGTTCCTTTCTTGATGCGCCATTTGCCTTATTTGCTCCATGAGCCTAGAATTCTTGCAAAAGCTAAGTAATGACCTCCAAATATGATACTAACCTGAAACTTATCTTGAATAGACTAATTAGTACCAAATAACTCTTATTTGTTTTGTTATCATCAAAACTCTAAACAAATGGAGAGTGTAACATTTTGGGCTAACAATCTCCCCTTTTTGATGATGACAAAACAAATAGGCTATGAACAAAAATATGGGGGAGAGAAAGCTCCCCCTCAAATTATGCTATATTAAACAAGGAAAAATAATTTGAATAGCAAGCAAAAACCATAAGACTAAAAACCATGAGATATAAAGTACTTGCAAAACACTTAAACTCAAATACAAGAATTCATAAAAACACATCAAAAACCAAAAACATATATAAACTCATATGGAACCAAAACCATATGAACTCATATTTTCATATATTAAACTCATTCTCCCCCTTTTTGTCATACATCAAAAAGGGTTAAGAAAGCATTTTTATTCAATAACACAAACATTAAGTTCACCACAAATAAAGGAAAATCTAGCAAAATCAAGTGGTTTAGTGAAAATATCGGCAAGTTGCAAATCCGTGGAAACATAATCAATATCTATATCACCTTTCTCAAAATGATCTCTAAGAAAGTGATATCTAATCTCAATGTGTTTGGTCTTACTATGTTGATTTGCATTCTTAGTCATATGTATAGTACTAGTATTATCACAAAATATTTTTATATGGTTATAATGCAAATCATAATCAAGGAGAGTATGTTTCATCCAAAGGACTTGTGCACAACAAGCCCCCGCGACAACATACTCCGCCTCGGCGGTTGAGAGAGCTATGGAATTTTATTTCCTAGAGGACCATGAAACAAGACAATTACCAAGAAATTGACATGTCCCACTAGTACTCTTTCTATCTACTCTACAACCCGCATAGTCGGCATCCGAATAACTCGTCATTGTGAAATCTTCAGTTTTCGATACCAAAGACCTATTCCAATTGTCCCCTTAATATAACGAATAATGTGTTTTACCGCAATAAAATGGGACTCTTTAGGACACAATTGGAATCTAGCACAAAGACACACACTAAACATGATGTCCGGCCTACTTGCCGTCAAATACAACAAACTTCCTATCATGCTTCTATATAACTTAATATCAACACATTTACCTTGGTCATCCTTATCAAGCTTGTTGTAGTTGCCATGGGAGTGTTGCATACTTTTGAGTCCTCAAGTCCAAACTTCTTTACGAGTTCCTTTACATACTTGGCTTGACATATGAAATTTCCATCTTGCAATTGCTTGATTTGGAGTCCAAGAAAGAAATTTAATTCACCCATGGAAGACATTTTAAACTCACATTGCATAACCTTTTCAAATTCCTTGCATAAAAACTTATTAGTAGAACCAAAAATTATATCATCCATATAAATTTGCACAATTAAAATGTCATTATCAACATGCTTAGTGAATAATGTTGTGTCTACTTTGCCTTTAACAAAATCATTTGAAATAAGAAAATTAGAAAGCCTTTCATACCAAGCTCTTGGAGCTTGTTTCAATCCATACAAGGCTTTATCAAGTTTAAAAAAAAATTGGGATGAACATGATCAACAAAACCGGGAGGTTGTTCAACATAAACTTCTTCATTTATAAAACCATTCAAAAATGCACTTTTGACATCCATTTGAAAAAGTTTAAAATTTTTAAAAGATGCAAAAGCTAGTGTCATCCGTATGGCTTCAAGCCGTGCTACGGGTGCAAAGGTCTCCTCAAAGTCAATTCCCTCAACTTGAGTGTAACCTTGAGCCACTAACCTAGCTTTATTCCTAATGACATTTTCGGACTCATCCATCTTGTTCCTAAAGATCCACTTAGTACCAATTATTGGTCTATCGTGAGGCCTAGGAATAAGGTGCCAAACTTGGTTGCGCTCAAATTGATTGAGTTCCTCTTGCATGGCTAGCAACCAATATGAGTCCCCCTCAGCTTCGAGGATGTTTTTGGGTTCAAAATGAGAAATGAATGCAAAGTTACCACATAAGTCATAGAGTTTGGAGCGAGTTGTTACCCCTTTAGAGACATCACCTAAAATGAGTTCCTTGGGGTGATTTGTAGCGTATCTCCAATCTTTAGGAAGCGGTTGTGAGCTTTCCTCTTTATCCTCTTGAACATCACCAATGGGTTCTTGCTTTTCTTCTTGAGCGGGTGAGTCCTTCAAGGATAGTCTCTCCATGTCTTCACCTAATGGGTCAATCTCTACAACATTCTCAACAACCACATTAGATTCTTCAAATTTAACATGCATGAATTCTTTAATGGTAAAGGAAGATCTATTGAATACTCTATAAGCTTTACTAGTAGTAGAGTATCCAACAAAGATAGCTTCATAAGCCTTAGCATCAAATTTACCCAAGTTATCTCTAGTATTCAAAACAAAACACTTGCATCCAAAAACTTTGAAATATACAAGATTAGGTTTTCTAGAATGATACATTTCAAAAGATGTTTTTTGGAAGAATTTTTACACAAATAAATACGATTTGAAATATAGCATGCGGTGTTTACGGCCTCGGCCCATAGATATTGAGGGAGGTCATATTCACTTATCATGGTCCTACCCATCTCTTGAAGTGTTCTATTCTTTCTTTCTATAACTCCATTTTGTTGTGGAGTTCTAGGACATGACATTTCATGCTTGATTCCCTTTCATCACAATAAGTCATGAAGAGTTGGTTAACAAACTCACCACCTCTATCACTCCTTATTTTCAAAATCGAAAAACCTTTTTCTTTTTCAACCCTTTTTCGAAAAATCTTGAAATGAGAAAAAGTTTGATCTTTGTGTTCCAAAAAGAAAACCCAAGTAAAATGGAAAAAATCATCAACTAAAACAAATGCATATCTACTACCATTTAAGCTTTAGTTTTAGTTGGTCCAAAAAGATCCATATGAATTAATTCTAATGGCCTAGTTGACATGATATCCTTGATTGGTTTGAAGGAAGACTTAGTTTGTTTTCCAAGTTGGCACGCACCACAAATGCGGTCTTTCTCAAACTTCAAGTAAGGAATACCCTTCACCAATTCCTTAGAATTAATCCTAGCAAGATGGTCAAAAGATGCATGTCCTAATCTTCTATGCCAAAGCCAAGAATTTTCATCAAAAGCATTTAAGCATTTAGCAGAACAATCCAAATTAAGCATGTCAATGATATAAATATTATTATCATGAAATCTAGTGAGAATACAATCATTGGTTTTACAATCAAAAATCTTGCAAGAAGAATCATCAAAAACAATTTTAAGTCCACGGTCACAAAGTTGACTAACGCTAAGCAAGTTATGTTTCAAACCATCAACAAGAACAACATTTTCTATAATAGGAGATGCACCAATTTGAATGTTACCTATACCGATGATAGTGCCCTTGGAGTCATCTCCGAAGGTGACGGAGCCACCTTCAAGGTACCTTGATAGGGTTGTAAAGTTGTTGATATCTCATGTCATGTGTCATGAACAACCACTATCAAGGTACCACCGCTCCTTACGTCTTGGAGCCTTGGTGTGTACCTACATCAAATAATTTAGGACTTGATTTTGGTACCCACATTTTCTTGGGTCCTAAAGAGTTAGCGTCATGAACCCATACAAGATTGTTTGTTCTATTTATTTGGCCATAACAAAACTTAGCTAAATGTCCATTCTTACCACAATAAGTATATCTATAAACTCTACCATATTTAAATGCATAGTGAGCGTGTGACTTGTGAGCATGTGTGGATTTAGCATGAGTGTTATTTGGAGTGTGAACATGATAAGCATGAGTATTTTTAACATGAGAAGCTTTAGCATGAGAAGTGTGCTTCTTAGAAAACATATCCTCAAGTTTCTTATTATTAAAAGCACAATCCTTCAAAATTTTTTCAAAATCAACAATTCTAGTTTTTAACAAAGAAATTTCTTTTTCATCAATCTTAGGAAATTTTGCTTTACGAGCAACTTTGTAAGCATTAAATTCTTTTTGAGTAGAAACAAGATTAGAAGAAATTTCATCCCTTTGTTTTGAAACAATAGCAAGTTGATTTTTAAGAAAAGCAACTTCCTTTTCCAATTTTGAACATTCTATCTTTTTAACATCATAGGTTTTCGAAAGTTCAACAAAAGTATGTACAAGCATTTCTTTACTCAATTCAACTTCTTCATCAAGAGGTTGAGTGGTTACCTTGGGTGTGTTTGCCATGAAACACATGTTCGCCGTGTCCACCTCATCTTCGGACTCGCTTTCCGAATCCCAAGAGGCTTTGTAAGCTTTCTTTTCCACCGGCTTCTTTTGCTTGAAGGAGGAAGTCATCTTCTTCTTGAACTCCAGGCAATCGGCCATGATGTGTCCGGGCTTTCGGCAATTATAGCAAATGATTCTTCTCTCCTCTTTGCCTTCCAATCTCTTTCTAAAGTTGAGCTTGTTCTTGCGGTACATCCTCTTCACATTTCGCACAAGGAGGGATAGCTCCTCATCTTCTTCTTCATCTTCTTCATCATCATCAAGAGTGGAGGAAGACTTGAAAGCTATGGATTTCTTCTTTTGAGGAGCCGCTTCTTCTCTTGCCTTCTTTTCTATCTCATGAGTCTTCAAGTTTCCAATGAGACTTATGAGATCCATTTCATCCTTGTCATTCAACTCTTTCAAGGTAGTGGCCTTTATCTTCCATGATGAAGGAAGAGCCCGAATCACTTTCCGCACCTTTTGGTCATTGCTAATATCAACACCTAAGGAGGAAAGAGCATTGGTAATTTTAGTAAACCTTGTAATCATGCAATCAATAGATTCATCATCAATCATTTTAAAGCTTTCATATTGGGACCTCAAGAGATCTATCTTAGCTCTCTTTACTTGTGATGTCCCCTCGTGTGTGACCAACAAATGTTGCCAAATCTTATAAGCGGATTGGCAATGTATTACCCGTGTAAGGTCATCCTCATTCAAGGCGGTTAGGAGGAAATTTTGGGCTTGGAGTTAGCCTCATATTCTCTAAAGGTAAAGTCGGACCAAGTGCTTTCCTCACTATCGGGTATAACATAAGCCTTGGTCAAGGATTTTGCAACTAAGCTACCTAAAGATTGTAAGACAATAGTCATCCTAACCTTCCAAATAGAGAAATTAAGTCCATCAAATTTAGGAGGGGTTTTGATGTTATCGGCCATGTTTACTAGTGTATGAATGAAGGAATGCAAATGATGATTAGCAAATATTAAGGATCTCTCTAAGGATGTTAAGCCAAACCTAGAGTCCAAGCTCTGATACCAATTGAAATCACCTAGAGGGGGGGTGAATAGGTGATAATGCTAATCAATGCACAATTTAAAAATAATGATGCAACAATCGCCCAAACAAGACTAGAAGCCGAATTCCCCACAAAGGGCTCTGAACTCCTTCCTCGTGATTCCTCTAGATATGAGTTGGAGGTGCACAATGCAATCTTATTGTATGAGTTAGTGATTGACAAGATGAATATGAAACAAGAGAGTATTGCAACGAAAATAGAGAGCAAGTAATAGAAGCAATGAAAGTAAAGCAAGAAGCAAGAGCAAGTAAACCAAACGCAAACACCGAGAATTTTTCCGAGGTTCGAGCACCCAGCTCTACGTCCCCGCCTTCCCCAGAAGGATTTCTAACCACTATAACTTCACAAAGATGTTACAAATACACCGGAGTACCCAACTCCACAATTTTAAGTACAAGTATCTCTTGGTGATCAAAAGACCACAAACTCTCTCTTGAAAAATCACTTCCCTTACAAAATCCTTATAGAACAATGAGTAAGATTGAAGCTCTTGTTTGTAAGTGGAAAAAGAAAAACTAAATCAGAGAGTTTTGAAAAACACTTCAGAAAATGAGAGAGAATTTCAGCACAAAAACCAAGAAACAAAACTCTTTTGAATGCCTTTAACTTTTGAAACTTTTGCAAATTTTTGTTGTAATAAACCTCTCCCTAAACACCCCTATTATAGGAGAGGGCTAGGGATTAAGGAGTAAACCCACTTAATGGTAATTAGAAAGTATTAGGTTCAGAAAATATCAATTAACCTTGTTTAGGAAAGAAAAGACAAAAATAAACCATGCTTAAAAAACTATCCGTTATGGCTGAAACGACTCTCTCGGTCGACCGGGGTTCAAATAAAAGAGCCGTTATAGGCTAACGGTCGACCGCCCGGTCGACTGGGCAGAAACAGAGAGCAACACCACTTCAGTCGGCCAGCCGCCCGGTCGACCGAAGGGCTTCGATCGACCGCCCGGTCGACCAGGAAACGTGCACACGGATACGCCAAAACTGCCAGAAGCTCGGTCGACTGGGTCAGTCGACCGATCTGACCTGACATAGTGTCGGTCGACCGGCTCAGGCCAAAAAATCAAAACTGAAACAGAATTTTGAAAGGGATTTGAAATCTAACAAAATAGTTTTGATTTGAAACATGTATAATAACGAAAATTGAGTTTATAAACAAGAGGCTTTAAATTAAAATAATTTTTACATATTTATAGGAAATATTCTTGGAAATGATATGTGCGCAAAAATGTGTGTGATAGAGCTTCAAATCTATTCACTATTCTTTAACAAAACTATAAAACTAGGAACAAATCTAATGAAGTCTCTTGAGCAATCTTGAAATATTAAGCCATGCAATGCCTTGCAAGAGCCTTCTCTTCTATGTTCCTTTCTTAATGCGCCATTTGCCTTATTTGCTCCATGAGCCTAGAATTCTTGCAAAAGCTAAGCAATGGCCTCCAAATATGGTACTAACCTGAAACTTATCTTGAACAAACTAATTAGTACCAAATAGCTCTTATTTGTTTTGTTATCATCAAAACTCTAAACAAATGGAGAGTGTAACCTTTTGGGCTAACAATATGCACAAGGCTTGTTTGTTACTTATTGATTCATTTGAGTTGTTCAAACAAGTTACTAAAGATTAGTGGGTTAGCAGTTAGTTAGCCATGCTATAAAAAAGTTAGGTAGATATGGTAAATGAAAACAAAAAAGAAGATACAAGGAAAGTAAACATGCTATACTAAATGAAAGAAATTAAGCAAGTAAAGACAAGAAACAAGAAGAAGAAGAAGAAGTAGACTTGTATTTTATTGTCACCTTCAAGAGAGAACTCTCACTCTCTCTCCATTTTCTGGTATTAAGCTAAGAGCAAGAAAAAAATACAAGTAAACTAAAGAAAATCTTATAACAAACTAACATCAACTTCCCAACTCTAGATATCTCCCCTCCTCTGGTGATCCAGTTGGGTATTTATAGGCACTAGAGCAAGGGGAGAAGGAGTGGGGGCATGGCCTCAGACGCTGGCAGATTGGTGCTAGGATGGCCGCGTTTCTGTGGCCATTCTGGTGGCTCCATGTTGGGCATGTTGGTGCATCTAATGTTTTTTCTTCTTCTCCTAGCAGCAGCAAATTGGGCTTCAAGTGTTGGGCTTCTACTTGGTTCTAAAAATCCTCAAATATTTTACAATTTTGGGCCTCTTCTTCACTTCATGCCATGGACCTAGAAACAATGAGAAGAAACCATTAATAAATAGAATTTTATTAAGATAAATGTGAAAATGTGATGAAAAATATGCAAATATATATACTAATCAATCAATGAATCAAAGTACCCTCAAAAAGGGGAAGAAAGCAAATAGAACGGCGAGCCGTTGACGAGGGAGAAAATGAGGAAAGAAATAATGAAGAGGAAGACGAGAAGAATGAATACGACGAATCTGCTTATGATGGTGATGACGATGAGAACTAGGATTTTCTGATCGATATTCACCTTATTTTTTTTCTTCATTTAAGAACTTTTAATGCTATTTTTTTGTTAGGTCTCTTTCTGATCATATTTGTTATAAATAAAATTTACTTCTATCTAAAAATGATCTTCAATATTTTTAAAATACATGTAAATTATGTTTTTTCATGCATTTTAATTCGCAGTGATCACAGGACTTTGAGTGATTTTATAAATACTACTACCATGATTGCGGCCCTAATATATTGCTCGCAAATATTGTTATCATACGATAAGAAATATAATCATTTGTACAAAAAAATATAAATCTTTTATCAAGAAGTTAATTATGGTCGCACTCTATGATTGTAAATGAAAAGTTATTAGTTTTGCATCGCAACCATAGTCGCAGTATTCATTTAATGATTACTTTCAAGTAAAAAATTGTTAGTATGGTCGCAGTCCACAATTAACTATATTGATACATGAAATTGCGACCATGCTTGCAGTGTTGACAAAATAGTTTGATCGTTGTATATTCAATCAAGTTAAAAACTACGACCATGGTCACAGTTCAAAGTTAACTAAAATGACAGTTGATATTGCGATCATTATCGCAATCCTCTCAAATCAGTATACTTCACTGTTTTCACAAATTAAAAATAATGCGACTATGGTCACAGTGTGTAACACAAATACAAAGTTCTTTTGTGCGTGAAAAAGAGACAACAGCCACAGTGAAGAACAAATATATAAAATCATAAGTAAATTGCGATTATGGTCCCGGTCCTTATTCACCATTTTTACTTTTAATCTAACAAAAAGAACTCATCCACAACATACTATCGTTAAGCACTGCGATCATAGTCGCAGTCCTTATTCGTATGCCACATGTAATGTAATTTTTATTGTTTTTATGTGGCATTCGAATAAGTAACTGCGACTATGATCGCAGTCAATAAAATCCTTACAGACCATATCATACATTTCTATAAAAATGAATTTATTTGTATATTAATTAAGCACAAAAAATGACATGTCTATGAGTTTCACATGATACAATCCTAATATGATTGCAGACTCTGACTAAGGCCACTTTTAAAATAATTGAGAAATTATTTTATTGGCAACTATGAGCTTAGTCTCATTCCTGAACACTATAATATCTGTGTATAAAAAAATATTAATAAAGAAGTATTCAAATTTGTTTCGTTCATTGATGAAGTTGCACTTGAAGAGACCTGATTCATATTCAGTTGGAGAGAAAAGTGGGTGAGGCCGCCAGCGAGATGTGGTTGCTGGATTTGATTTATGATTGGGGCTCGACATTAAAAATGACAAGGAGAGAGAAATCTGATACATGTATATAAAAGATTACCCAACAGGGTCTTTTAGTAATTTTATTTATTTTTAAAAGCGGGGACTCTATAAAGATTGCCTAGTTCTGTGACACATATTACGCCATGTCACAGCCGGTTGAGAGACACTCTCGGCAGTCGACTGATATACATTTTTCTAATATATATATTTATATATAGAGAGAGACTTGTGTTATTCCGGAAGGATTTAAGGCTGAATCATTCTCACTCAAATAAAATCCCACGACATCAAAAGTTCCCACGACATCCGAAAGTAAGATCGATTCCGTTGAAGTTGATCTATATTATTTCAAGTAATTAAAAATCAAAAATCATGTATTTCGAATACTTTTTGCCCATCCATCAAGTAGGTACAAAATACACGACCGAAAATAGCATATTGCTTAGATCTATGTTTTTAGACATACAAATTCTTGATCTGATCATTTCATCATGATCTAAACACTTAAAAACCCTCACATAACAATTTTTGTTAGATTTCAAATATTCTACACTATTAAAACTAACCAACTCACTATTTCGGTTGTCTATTTTTAGCCTACTTGATGGACGAGAAAATACAATTTAAAATATATGATTTTTCGTTTCTAGTTAATTTAAATAATATAGATCAACTTTAATGGAGTGGATCTTGCATGCGGATGTCGTAGGGTTGTATTTGAGTAGGAATGACACGACCTCGAATCCTTCTGGAATGACATAAGTCTATCTCTTTCTCTCTTTATATATATTATAACAGAGGAAAGGGCTGGGTGGGAGCCGGTAGGAGGGGAAAGACAGAGAATCTTAGCTTGCTTTAGGAATTGTGTATGATTGTACTTATTTTAAGTATTATTGATTGTGATGTTTGTGAGAAACTCACTAGTACATGGAATATCAAAACCAAAGAAGTTTACACTTACTGATGTAGTAAAATATATGTATACATAAGGATACACAGTGAGTTCACACATAAGCTAAAACTTGTGCTATACATATAGAGATAATTAAGACTTACTAAAGAAGGATTCATCGTGCTTGAGTCATCTAACTAAAATTCAAGAAGTCTATATAAATAGAAGGGAAGAGGATTGCACGATCAGGATGGAATTTCATCTTAGAGATAATTCATCAATAACTATACTTGTTCTTCCTAAAAGCTATCAAGGATGGAATCTTGATATTTAATATTCTAAATTAGTTTACTCACTGAGCTGTCGAGCTCACTTCTTTTATTTCTATATATTTCCGGTTTGAATAAAAGTAAGGGACCGGCTTAAACTACGGAGACTTGAGTGATGCGACGAATGACGCCTTTGCACTCCGCTTGTGTTAATCATCTTTTCCCACGTTTTTCTTACTTTTGATACTTTACTTGTTATATGCATATGTGTGGGATCTAACATATGTAAACTAGTACTTGGTGCTTATAATTGTGATCATAAGCATTTTGTGTACATGATGGATGTGCGATATTTTGGATAAGAACTTGTTGTATACTCTCAGTATTGATGGTGGATGGAACTTAATTTTGCTATGATTGGTGTTATGTATATTATTGTGAAAGATATTTGTGAATCAGAATTGGATAGAAGTGGTCAATGTGGTATTACTTGATAGTGTTTCTTATTTATGTTGTATATAAGTAGGCCATTGAGAGCCAAAATTATCATGTATGTATCAAGGCAGACCCATTTGTGAGCATAAGCATTTTGTGTACATGATGGATATGCAATATTTTGGATAAGAACTTGTTGTATACTCTCAGTATTGATGGTGGATGGAACTTAGTTTTGTATTGATGGTGGATGGAACTTAAGCTATGATTGGTATTATGTATATTATTGTGAAAGATACTTGTGAATCAGAATTGAATAGAAGTGGTGAATGTGGAATTACTTGATAGTGTTTCTTATTTATACTATATAAAAGTAAGCCATTGTGAGCCAAAATTATCATATATGCATCAGGGCAGACCCATATTTTTAGGTGAGATGCTGCCAATTTTTTTAAGAAATTAAGAAGATTATGAATAAGTTGGAAGTTATTATTGGATGTCTATTGGCTTTTGAGGGAAAACTTGAGTTTCCCTCTATTTACCTTTGATATTTAGTCCCACATTGGATACACCAAGGAAAGTTGAGTGGTTTATATACCAACTCTTCTATAGTCTATTTTTATGATCGTTAGGCCATGAGCCAACTTTCCATACAAGCGCACACGTGCCGAACCGGGCCGGGGCCGAGTGGCACGCGCCCACAACCTACGGACACGAATGCAGCTCCGTTCAAGGGGTTCTTGGACATGCTATATTTTAGAAATTCTTTGTTTATTTTTTGGAGTTGACACTGAACTTCTGGGCGAAGTAACCCGACTCAGAATTATTCCTGAGCACCTTGAGACGTAGTGTGTTCCCGAGCACTTGGACTCAGAATGGACGCCGAGCACTCAGAATCATCTCGAGTACTTAGACCCGAGGTAAACTCGGATACTCGGAGCGACCCTGAGCACTTGATTTCAGAGTAAACCTCGAGTAATTGGACTCGGAATGTTCCCGAACTCTGTCTCATTCTCCCGAGTACTCTAAAATTACTGTTTTGGCCCGGTAAAAGCGGATATGCGAATGTTTAGAGTTGTTGCAAAATAATTGCAACAAATCTAAATGTGTGTTTGATTTGTGTAAAGCATGTTAGTAACGAGTACTGTTCTGTGTCTATAAAAAGTGCCTCTCTCTGTTCATTCTCAAAGATACATAAAAAATTGAGATCTATAGCTACATTTTTCTTTCTTCCACTGTCATATTTCTACAAGTTTTATTTCAATTTTCTGGGAAAAATTCTCTTTCTGAGCAAGAGGCTCTGCTTACTATCCTAGCCGAGTGCTGGTGATCCCCCGGATTCTCTTACCTCTACTGGATAAAGCCGAATCAACGTTTGGACAAAGAGACGGTTTTTGATCCTTTACAGCAGCGACTACGCGACTGCATTCCCCAGGCCAGATTTCATTTACATATATTCTGTTTTAATTTTGTAGCAGCATGCTTGGAAGTTTAATTTAATTTGTTTTGTCATGATAAATGATTTGCATGTTTAAGAAATAGCACAATTTCAACCATCTAAAAGATCAAAAGTATAATTGTTATTCTTGTTTTCATGCAATAACTGTTTCTTGCTATTTAATTAGGACAAGATCAGATTAGTCACTTACAATATCACATGATATAATTTGTTCTGATACTTATCCAAATTGTACATATGCAATACTTGTCAGTACTTGCATGCTATAAATTATTTTGATACATTCCTTACATTGCACATATCTAATTGTATCTATTCATACTAGATTATTTCATGAATTAAATCTGAAATAATTGTTTAATTTCTGAATTGTTTACTACTCATTATTTCTACTTGAATCTTATTAGTTCACTTAAACTAAATTTTGACATCCTCAATAACTTAGAATCTAGAATTCAGGTAATTTCTTTCTTTCACTATGGCCAACCCTAGCCACTCTAAGAGTGTGAAACTTGAGAAACTCTCTAGCACATATTTTAAGAGGTGGGCAAACTAGTTGAAGTACTGATTGACCACTTTAGAACTCATTTTAGCCATAGATGATTCAATTCATGCACCTTCTTCTAAACCAACACATGCCCAATCATCACCTGCTAAAACTCTTCCTTCAACTCTTTCCTATTATATTTATTTGAAACCTGAGGAGATTAACTATCATTGTCTTCAAAGGATTCTTAGTGCATTCTCTGATAGTCTATATGACATATATTATGAATATAAGAGTGCCAAAGAACTGTGGACAACACTTGAGAAAGAATACGACCTCGATGATGCTGAATCGAAAGATTCACCTCCTCCTCCTTCAATAAATTTGTATGTTTAAGAACAGACCTATTAATAGTCAACTTCATGAATTTCTAGATTTTATCCGACACTTTCAATTGAAAGAAAATAAATTCTCTGACGATTATAAAGTGTCCTGTCTCATTGATAAATTTTTTCCTTCCTGGTCAACTTTTGTTGGAGACCTCCATCACAAGAAAGATGACCTTATCCTTGTTCAAATCAAGGCAATTTGCATAGCAGACCATCATAGGAAAAATTTCAAACTCAGTCTTAACTTAAAGCTAAAGTTAAGTTGGTGAAAAATAAGCCTAAGCGTAAATTTATGAATCCCAAGGGCAAGAAATTCAAGAAACCTAATCACTTATATTCTTCTCCTTATGCAAACTCTTCTTCTTTCAAACATTTGCAATCTTCCTCCTTCAAACCCAAAACCTCTAGCTAGAAGACCGATGGAAGATTATGCTATGCCTGCAGGAGAACCAATCACTTGGCTCCCTAATGTTTCAATCGGAAGACAAAACTGTCAAACTCAACCTAGCGGAAACGGCAGGCACAAGGTCAACATGGTGGAACTGAACTCTAACTCTTTTAGGTTAGATTTCTCTCTTCCTATTGTCAACTCCATCATTTTCTCCCGACTGGTGGTTAGACTCATGAGCCAATATTCATATCTAGACTGATCACTCCTAATTTAAATCATATCAGAATAACGTGGAGGAAGCGTGAACCTGACAGATGACTCCACTAGAGAGATAAAGGAAACTGGACGCATTGATCTCAGAATTAGCTCAGGGAAAGTTTTGACTCTTCAAAATATTCTGCATATGCCCACATTTTGGAGAAATCTGATTAAAAAATCTTTTCTTCTTAGAGCTGGCTATAGGATTGTGAAAGAATCCAATAAGTTTGTAATCTCCAAGTCAAATGTTTTCTTTGGAAGGGTGGCTTTGTTTATGATGGCCTTTTCCATCTCAATATAACTAATCGTTCTGATAATAAAATTTCTATTCTTGTTGCTTTGAACATTGAGTGTAGGGATGTCTGGCATGGTAAATTGGAACATGTTAACTTCAATTCCATCAAAAAAAGATGATTACCTTGAATCTTATTCTAACTCAGCTTCTAGATATGAAATATGTGTCCAAGGCAAACATGTCTGGACACCTTTTCATTCTATCAAAAGAATTTTGAACCCTCAAGCTTATTCATAGTGATGTGTGTGACTCGACAGAGTTCTCACCCGAGGCGGTAGAAAATATTTTGTGACATTCATTAATGACAACTCCAAATTTTGTTACACCTATCTTCTCAAATCCAAGAATAAAGTTCTCAATTGGTTCAAGGTATATAAAGCCGAAGCTGAGAATCAACTTGAGAGGAAGATCAAGATCCTAAGATCTGATCATAGGGAAGTATACCTCAAATGATATGTCAAGATTCTGTCAAGAGCACGACATTATTCATGAGATAACTACTTCCTACACACCTCAATCCAAAGGGGCAGCTGAGTGAAAGAACAGAATACTGATGGACAAGATAAATTGCATGTTACTCAGCTCAGGTGCAGACGAGAACCTTTGGGGAGAAGCTCTCCTTTTAGCCTGTTTCATTCTCAATAGGGTTCCCCAAAGAGACTCTGATATTACTTCCTATGAATATTGAAAACGGAGAACTCCCAACATTCAATTCTTCAAAGTCTGGAGTTTCCTGGTTAAGGTTTCAATATTGGAACTAAGAAAAGGAAAATTCAGCCCCAAGACTGTTGATGTTATCTTCATCGGCTATATGTAAGATCACCTAGAGGGGGGGTGAATAGGTGATGGCTAATCTAATGGTCACTTATGAACAAATAATGCGGAATTAAAACTAAGTTGACCAAATTAAACTTCTTTTAATTGAACACTTATGTATAACACAAGAGTGTTGCCGAATTCTCCTTGCGAGGCTCTGGACAAACTCCTCTAGATTCCCCTTGAATGGGTTGAGGTGCCGCGTTGGCTCTCTTGGTTGAATACAAGTGTTAGACAATCAATCCCAAGCAATTATATAACAATTAAGCACAAGGGTATATCAAGCATATAAAGATAGACAATAATTGAATGCAACATATAAAAGAGACAAAGAGAAAGAGAGAGAGCAAGAGTGAGCAATCGCAAACACAAAGGGTTTGTTTCGAGGTTCGAGCACACTTGCTCTACATCCCCGCCTTCAACACACGAAGGATTTCCACTATGCACGATCCAACCGGATCTCTCCTTGGTGCCGCAACACCTACAAGCCCTCGGACTCCCAAAGTCCCTTACACACCACAAGCCCACCGGCTCGTCGAGGCCGCACCTCAAGCTACAAGAGTTCGCACCCGAACCCTAAACAACCACGAGCACACTTGCCCGTCTCCTCAAAGTACAAGATGAAATCTTGGTGATCTAAACACTTGATCACCTACAAAAACTCTCACTACAACACCTATAGGATGAATAGCTCAATGGATGCTCAAGTGTAGTGTGAGAAATCAAGGAAAGAACTTTTGATGGAAAACTCAAGAAATCACAATAAACACTCTCTTGATAAAATCCCTTTTGATAGGAAATATTGGCACTCTATTTTGTGGAGAAAACTCTGCTAAAAGAATGGAAATAACTGGACAAAAGCTCTCCTAAAATCTTGGCTCAAAACAATGACAAACCCCCTTTTATAGAGGCCAGAAAAAGCTGACCGTTGGGCTCTGTCAGAGCTTCCGGTCGACCGGTCCGGTCGACCGGCAACGGTCAAAATCCGACCGTTGCAGCCTCCGGTCGACCGACCCGGTCGACCGAGCAACTGGAGAAGAGAGTAAACTCTCTGTCGGTCGACCGGCCCGGTCGACCGAGATTTCCTGAGAGCCAAGCTCTCTGAAGCGGTCGACCGGTCCGGTCGACCGTTCTCCAGTGCACACAGGCGTGCACGTCTGTGCACGTCCGGTCGACCGACCCGGTCGACCGGCCACTGTCAGTTCTGAAAAATCAGAACTGCCAGAACCAGAAAAATGGGATTAAAGATTGGTCTTTTAACTTAATAAAAATCCCAGAAATTCACAGTAAATCCAGAAAAATAGTTTCAATCAAAATAAAAACTGTTTTTCTAAAAATATGTTTTTCTAAAACTTGTTTTTCCATAACTTCACAAAATACAAAAACAAGATATTTTGAACTTATAAAGCAAAGTGTGTATGGATATGATCCACCACACAATCAAGATGAAATATCTAGTTTTGACATAAAGCACTAAACTTGGTTTTGAAAGATATGTATATAGGTAACATCAAAAACCAAGACATGTATTTTGTCCAAAGAAAAATCTTTTTACCAAAAAGAAAGAGTCTTTTCTAACTAAAAATTCTTTTATGAAAAGACAATTAAATCTCAAGAGTGTGTGTGTGATATGACTTGAGCAATCCACCAATCTATTCTATCCTTTACATTTTAACTAAAACAAACAAAAATCTTATACCTAGACACAAGTCTTCATCTTCTTGAAGTCTTCACTTGAAGGCTTCTCATCTTCTTGACTTGGTCCAAATGCAATCCACCGAGCTCATCTCTAGATGTGTTCTTGATGCATAGGCTCGTGAATCAACCGGTGCTAGCTTCCAACTTGTCTTTAAATCCTTTGTTGAAGCTCCACACCTACTAAGATCTTGATAATGAATCTGTCACTAATTAAACACAAGATCATTAGTAAACATAACTTCATGAGTTGATCATCATCAAAACTAGGGTGATAGGCCTTTGGGCCAACACTATACACCTGATAGCAATGTTAACCGATTCTTAGTGGTCAACTCTAAGATCAGTAAAATATCCAACAATACCATTGTAAACTGTCTAAAAATCATTAAAGACAAGACATCAGACGCGAACCTCCGAACACAAAGGTCGTATTTCAATTAAAATGTGGACCTTGCGTCCAAGAAGAAACGCGGACATCAAACACGAGTTTGAAGAACCCTGTAACCCCATATCCTATTTCAAGTGCAGGTCTGGGTAACTCTGTGCTTCACTTCAAACGCGGGTTTGAGGAACCCTGCGTCTCACTTCAAACACGCGAGCAACTCCGCGTCCTATTTCAAGTGCAGGTCTGAGCAACTTTGCACTCCTCAAACGCGGGTCTGAGCAACTTCGTATTCTGGCGGAGATGCGGGTTTAAGCCCTATATTTATAAAAATACAAGGTCTACGTCCAGCGCGAGACCCGCATTTCTTTGTAACTGATCTTCATTACTGGGTCAATTAACTCCCCACATAATGTGAGAGTTAATCCCCATTATGGACGGATTTTAGGGGACAATTATATCTCTAAACTCCCTATAAATGCCTGAGGAGCTATGAAGTGGGGGGACTCTTTTTGAGCAAAGAGGACTTTTGGAGTGGAAGCCAGAGAAGAGAAAGAGAAGCTTTGCTTGAGAATTAAGAATTCTCAACCTAAATGCATCTTGCTTTCCTCTATCAGAAAGGAGTAATCAGTGGACTCTAAATGCTTAGAGTGTTAAAAATAGAGCTCCTTCTGATTGATCTTTTAGAGAATCTAGAAGAGAAGCTTATCATTCGGCTAGTCAACGGAGAACAAAAATCACTCTCCATCGCCATATGAAGAACCCAGCCTCAAACAAAAGGGAGAACCAATTATTCTCCCCTCTTTTGTAATATGAATCGTTCCATTGTAACTTTTCATCCACTCAAAGAAATTTTACTTCGCGCTACTTTTTTGACCAAACAAAAGATGGCAACTTCGTTGGGGACTTCTTTCTCTACCGATGAGAACGCCGTGGCCAAGCCAATATCCAGCTTCTTGGCAAGATGGTGGAATCCCTTGTAGTTGAATTTGACCAGGAAAGTTTTGACGAATTTCTTTCCTCGGGCTCCGCCAGTCCCAAGGCAATGTGGCACTACTGTAGAGTCTCTTCTGAGACTCGCTCTCGAATCTCTTCAGAGATTACTCTCAAAGGGGCCCTCATAGCACAAGCAGTGCCACTTCTAACAAGCATCTGAAAACCTCTCGTGCAGCCCTTGCATCCTACGTCAATGTCCCTTAAGGACCCGTAGGGCTAATGCGCCGGCACATGATAAAGTGATGGTGAAGACCAATTCTGCCACCCTTCTTCTCTCCAAACTCTACAGTTCCAGATTGTCAAGGGTTCCCAACAACCCTTGTGACTCAATCAGAATGTTGTATGCCGACGAAGGTGTCATGCTTATCAACAACAGATCAAAAATTTTGCAGAGGCAATCTGTTCTACAAATCAGAATGGAAGTTCATACCCGCATTTCTCTCAAACAACGCGAGGACCGCATTCCTATCCCAGAACGCGAGTCATGTACCCTTCAAAAATATGTGGTATGTGTCCAACGCGAGACTCATGTTCTTAGGCAAGCTCAGCCAATGCTGGAGATCTGCGTTTCAACACCATACGAGGCCCGCGTTTTAGCAAAGAATGTGAGACCTGCATTCAGAATGGCATGTTTTCAAGACATAAAAGCCAAAAAGCCCTCACTCTCAGGGGTTCGAGGCTAGTTCCTCAGACGTCACCGAGACAGACCTAAGAGACTACCTGATAAGGAAGATGAGTGTACATCAAATCATTCTTCAATGTTACTGCAAGCGACTCATCTCAGAAGTACTCTCTGATTGCCATTACGGCTTTCAGATAACTAAGCCTTTAGTTTTCAATCGGTTGTCAGCGGCTTCAAACTTAGCCAAGAGACGACGATCTCGGGAGAAGAAATCGTTCCCCAATGTCGATTACGCAGAAGTGACCGCAAACATGGTAGGGCCGAGTTCTACATCAAGTAAGTCCAAAGGGAAGCAACTGGCTGTCAGTTCAGAGGGGTCTGATATTAACCAATCCTCAGGTTTAAAGGACATTCTTGTTAAACCTAAAGTGGTCTACCGATACACTCAGACCAGCACGGGATTGCCTCAGTCGACTACAGTTTGTTGACGAGGAGAATTGAGGTGAATGATGAGCACTCTTCCATCATTGAATCCCAGTCTTCAAATTCTAGTTCGGAGATAACCGCCTTTATTTACATGATGGGAACTGAGAAAGTGGCCAGCGAATTCAAAGAGCACGCCCGGGTCCAAATGGAACAACTTGAGATGATTCGAACTCAGCAAGAATCTATCGATGCCCTTAAGAAGATCTTGTCACATTTGCTTAAGGAGAATAAGAAACCAAAGGGTAGAACTCCTTCCAAGAAGTTCAAGGCCAAATGGAAGAAAGGAGAGAGCTCATCTTCTGTAAACACTGAGAATGAAGAGCATTCCAACTCTTGAGCCTCCCAATTTTCATCTGAAGATGAGGATAATTCAGAAAATAGGAGCAGCCATTCCAAGAGGATTAGTAAATTGGAGCAATATCTTGAAGCCCAGAAAATAAGGCAGTCTTCAGGACGTGGGGATAATCCAGCCCGACCGAACAGAATGGGATATGGCTCCTTACCGTCCCAAGTTCAAAGTACCGACAACGGTAAAGGGTCACCGAACCAGCACATATACTACTTTAAATCCCAAACTGAAAATGTAGTATCGAATGATACTATTATGGCTCGTTTATTCATTGGCACTCTAAAGGGGATCGCCTTTGAATGGTTGATAAAACTTCCAGCCGGCTCGATCAAGACATGGGCAGACCTCAAGAAGTTGTTTCTGGCACGTTTCTTTGAAGACGATACAGAAATTTCAGTGCCAACTCTCCTTGCAGCCAAGCAAAAGAAAGGAAAGTCCATTAAAACTTTGTCAAAAAATTTTGGAGCATGGCACTGAGTTGTCCCATCGATATGACCCAGTCCACGCTGGTTGAGACATGTTTCCACAATTTACAAACTACCCTCCTCGTTCAAATGGGAGTGGCAGAATGTTACACTTGGAAGCAGTTGGTGCTACAAGGTGAACATGTGGAAGAAATTGTGTCAAGGATGAGGGCTGAAGGAAAAAAACAGCAAGCTAAGATTCGACAAACAAATGCTGCGAGCCCCAGAGTCATCTTCTCAACCTAAAAGGAGGGATACTCTGGCGAGGTCAAGTCTCCTTTGAAGTCGAAGAGGAATGGCTTCCAGCCAACCACGTGCCATTAAGTATACTCCTTCAAGGATGAGCACATGGTCTCTTTGTTTAAGTTACTCCAAAAGAGTAACAAACTCAAATTGCCAGAGATCAGACGTCTTGAAGAGGTCGGAAAGTCTGATGATCCCAGCTACTGTTTATATCATAGGATGCCGGGATATCCTGCCTAGAATTGCTACATCTTCAAAAATATTCTTCATGCTCTTATTAACACTGAGGTGCTTAAGCTCCATCCAAAACAGAAGAAGGTGACCGCCAATATGACAGCTACATCACCTATTCAATTCAGCCAGAATCTCCCGCCAGCACCAACCTGAGTGGTTCCCATCTCAAAAGGAGAACTAAGAGTGATCAATGCAGATCTTCATAACCAAAAGGAGAAAGGTCTTATCCGTGGTCCTACTCCTCGAAGAGAGGCAATGTGGGCCCATCGTGACATTATCGAAAGCCAACAGTGGACAACTGTCAAAAGAAGAAAGTCTAAAGGCAAGGCCAAAGCATTCTCCAGCAATGTGGTGGGTATCTTTACTAGAGAGACCGAAGAAAATGTCGCCTCCCTCACTAGTTCAGGAGAAGAAAAGTCAGCCTTTATTGCTGACACAGGCGCACCTCCCACGTCGAAGACTTGATTCAGCAAGCAGTACTTGAAATAATACAAAGAGCTGATGGTAGACTCCCCCTAGCCGACTGAGGAGACAATCGAGTAGTCCACGAGGTCATTCGTAGAAAAACAGAAATAGCTCGGTATATCAAAGCTCTTCAGAAAGGCGGTGTGGGACCATCAACTCCCTTTCATTTTGATGTCATGGCTCAACTAGCCAACATCGCTGCTCGAATCACTCTGTATGAACTCCTGAGGCTTTCCAAGTCTACAAGGGAGGCCTTAAAAGAAGCATTAGTAGATGCAGAGATTTTCATGACCCATATTCTTACTATATACGGAGAGGAAGAAGGCAACCATTGCCACCACACTTTGACGAAGTTTCCCTGCATCACCTTCACCCCAAAAGACATGCAAGTTAAAGGAAAACAAGCCCCTGTATTATACAGGGTATATTGGATCATATGAAGTGAGTCGTATTTAAGTTGATCCAGGATTCGGGTTGAGCATTATGCCCTGTAGGGTCATACGTCATTTGGGGAATCCCACCCATCGGTTAATCGTTACTCAGACAACCATCTGTGGCTTCTACGCCAATAATACACGCCCGATGGGGAAAATCAAATCAAGTTCATATGTCAAATCGGGGACCTGAGATTTGAGATGACATGTTATGTCATTGATGCCGACACCTCGTATAATTTGCTGCTTGGACGACCTTTGACCCACTGCAACTCCATCATCCCATCCACTCTTCATCAAGTAATGAAGTACATTAATGAAGATGGAAAAGTGAAAACATTAATTGCCGAAAGGCATCCGTTCAAGAGAATCGAGAATTATTTTACTAATTTCCTCCTCTATCAGGATTCTCTTGAGGTTAATGAGAATCCACACCCGAAAGAACCTGACTCTGGCAATGAAGCAGATACGGAGCCAAAAGAAGATGAGTGTCTATGAAAATAAATCCCCTTGTAATGAGCATTGATAAGCTCAATTTCGACACCACTGCCAATATTGAAGGTGACTGGTTTATCAATGAAAATTTAGATTTGGCTTACTTTTTGGCATTTACTTCTGACTTTGTACCATTAAATACCAGTACTGTTGTAGACAGTGACCCATGGTCAGCAATGAATGCTCTGATATCATTACATGCACCAATGAAGTCATCCCTTATGGTGCGCAAAAAGATCGAAGACGCACACAATGCTCTCTTTGAAGTATCAACCAGCGGGAAGGTAAAAAGCCATTCTATTTGGATGAATTAAAACTCAGCCTATAACTTGTGAAAGCTCAAGGGGAAATTCTGAGTCTCCATAATTCCCTCTTTATGGACAAAAGTCACGTCACATGATGGAAAGGATAGGGTACGATCTTACCAAAGGATCAGGCCTTAATTTCAGCAAAGGAAAGTGAGTATTACTTCGCTCATTTGTACCTAAAGACGAAGATCATGATTACTGTTATAAGACCTGAAGAGGACTCGATTACGTATCTTTGCTAGTCTCGTCAAATTCTGAGTCTGAAGAAGAGGTCTATCATAACAGCTCTTCAGCAACATCGTCATGGGACTCAGATGTCAGTGTTGGCGATATCTTCAAAAGTCTCTCAGTGAATATGGTATCAACAAGCCATTTAGAAGATGATGGAGAAGATACTTTAAAATATGAAGAATTAGTCCAGTCAGACTCAGATCCATGGATTAAACACTTAAATACTCTTTGGGATATACGCTTTGAACAACGTGAACCACCCACTGAGGATAAAGTGACTTAGATAAATCTTGGAGATGAGGCTAACCCCAAGCCTATTTTCATAAGTGAGAGCTTGTCAGCTTTCGGGAAAGAAGACCTAATACATCTCATATGAGAGTATAATGATGTCTTCGCTTGGAATTACGAGAACATGCCCGGGCTCGATCACCAGATTGCTATGCGTCATCTCAACATCCCTCCGGACACCATGCCAGTCAAATAGCAGGAACGACAGTTCCGTCCTGAGATCATGGAAGCAATTGAATCAGAAGTCAAGAAGCTCATAGACTCTGATTTCGTCATGAAAGAGCAACATCTTTATTGGGTGGCCAATATAGTGCCCATTCTCAATAAGAATGGAAAGGATTTGCATTGACTACCGCGATCTAAATGTCGCTTGTCCTCAAGACGAATTTCCTCTCCCGATCACGGATGTCATGATTGACAATACATGCGATTTTGAGAAGATGTCTTTTATGGATGGCTTCTTATGGTATAATCAAATAAAGATGTATCCTAAAGATGAAAAGCTTACATCTTTTAGGATGCCTTTAGGAGTATATTGATACACAGTAATACCTTTTGGCTTGAAGAATGCTGGTGCAACCTATCAACGCGCCATAAATAATATGTAAGACCGTAGAATGCTACGTC
Organism: Agave tequilana; assembly: GCA_038442645.1. Taxonomy (NCBI): domain Eukaryota; kingdom Viridiplantae; phylum Streptophyta; class Magnoliopsida; order Asparagales; family Asparagaceae; genus Agave; species Agave tequilana. The sequence goes on along the minus strand of JAVJIF010026182.1, from coordinate 23,136 downwards.
AATGATATCACTGTGAAAAGCCATAACAAAAGTGATCATCTCGCAGACCTGAAGAGAATGTTTGACATCATGCAGGCTCACCAATTCAAGATGAACCCAACCAAGTCCTTCCTGGGAGTAGCCAGTGGCAAATTCCTTTGGTTTGTTGGTACATAGGAACTCACCTGGATCCAGAGAAAATCCATGCCATCCAAGAGATGCAACCTCTAAGAAATCTTAAAGAACTCAGAGGTTTACAAGGACGATTGGCATATATCTGGATATTTATTCAAATCTTTCAGGAAGTTGTCAACCCTTCACCAAATTAATGAAAAAGGAGTCTTATTCGCTTAGGATAATGCTTGCCAAGAAGCATTCGAAGAGATTAAGGAGTATCTCACACACCCGCCCGTTCTGGCAGCTCTAATATTAGGATAATCTTTCCTGTTATATGTTCGAGTGATGGATCATTCCTTAGGAGCTTTACTAGCTCAAAATAATGATCAAAATTATGAATAGGCAATCTACTATTTAAGTAGAATAATGATTGAGGCATAGCACCGTTTTAACCCAATTGAGAATGAATGCTTAGTGTTAGTTTTCGCCATCCAGAAGATGTGACACTACCTTATGGGACAACGTATTCATGTCATCTTCAGAGTTAATCTCTTTCGATTGCTCATGGTAAAACCATCTTCGTTGAATTGCAGATTAGTGAAATGGGCCATATTGCTTTCACAATACGAGATGCAATTCATACCACAAAAGGCGATCAAAGGTCAAGCTATGGAAGATTCCTGGCCGATCATCCAATTCCAGGAATATCAAAACTTTATAGTGATCTCCCAGATGAGATTGCAGAGGTTAACTTAATCAACACTTTCTTAGAAGAACAAGTATGTAAATATTCTTCAACAGAGCGTCATGGATAAGTCCTGAGGTAAATATCGTCGCAAGTGTGGCAGTAGTACTCATTTTCCAACATAATTTTGTGATCCCTCGTACATTCTCATTAACTGAGCCATGTTCCAACAACGTCTTGGAATACAATGCCCTCTTGATCGGGATACAACTAGTTAAAGAGATTAAAGTCAAAAATCTCATAGCATACTGTGATTCAAAGCTCATCGTCAACCAGGCTCACGGGGAGTACGAAGTCTGACATGCAGATTTAGTGCCCTATCACAATGCGACCATTGACATAGCAGAGAAGTTTAAAAACTTCTACATTGACCATATACCGCGTCAGCAAAATGCATATGTAGATGCACTGGCGACCCTCATTGCTTCATTGGCTTTTCCAGTTGGAGCCACAGAGAGAGTACTCGTCTATAGTCGTGACTTGTACTGTTGCAAATTCGCCCTTGAAGACAGTAAAATCCCAAAAGGAGACCTTCAAGTTAAAGAGATTCTTGAGACTTTGACAAGTCTCGAGCCTAGGGATTAATGATTCCCTTACATTGATTTCATCCTGTACGGTATATTGCTCGATGTTTGGTAGGAGCAATGGCATTGAGAAAGGGTTTAGAGTAAATCGTTGATGTCCGTGTACTGATGATCCAAACTCCGAATGTATATGAAGGTTTACTTTACTCCTACCGAATCACCCTTTGTAGCACAAGCTATGACGGGTCGTATCCGCGGGGAGGGTTAGCGATAGAAGCGTTCAAGGTTTTTATGTTGAGATTCTTGAGAAGAAAAATGAAAGTTCTTCTTTGTTTAAAGAATAAAAACAAAACGAAGTGAAAAAGAGTGAAAAAAATCTTTGTAGGTTTTTGTAAAAAGGAAAACGGAATGAAAGACAGAATGAAAAATTGTGATGTTTAAAGAGAGAACGTCTTAGAAAAGGATTTAGAAATGCGATAGAGAGAAAGCCATGACTAACTAACATTCTACACTACTAACTTATTACTCTTGTGGGTGATGCATGTCTCATATTGATTCATCGGCAATAGTATGTCTTGCTTTGTCAAATCGATATGTTGTCCCATGTCGATGATGTGTTCTTATCTAAGTTTGGCTAGGTGGCCTCCTTGGATCATCGGCTCCCTAAATAGATTTTCAATAATGGAACATGGGTAGTCACACTTAGGTATGCTAAACAAGAAAGCAAAATTCATTAGTCCATCAAAGCTATAATCAAGCTAGCATGAAGTAAGAAACTTGCACAATAGTTGTTAGCACAATGAAGTGATCCATCTTCATGTTCCATCAAGGCATTTGTTCAATAGACAAGGCTCTAAGTGAGGCACCCACGAATCATATGGAAGGGCTTGATTAATGCTTCTTAAAGCACAACTAACCAGCTTAATTAGTGATGAAGTTTTTATTTATGATTATTATTATCATATTTTTTTCTTTTATATATATTTTTTATTTTTTTATTTTATATATGTATGTAAATAAAGTTACTAAGTCCTTGATTAATCCCTCAACATGTAAATGTATATAGTGCTTAGGAAATATTCAAAATCCAGCTATCTTTTTATTCTTTTCTTTCTTAATCTAAAGATCCAATAATACTTCTTATTTAACTTATATTAAGAAATCTTATTTAGAATTTCCTTAATTCCTAAGATCAAGTTAATTGTTTTCAAAAAAAATGGATCAAAGAAAATATTTTTTAATTTTTTCTTTATATATAAAAAAATCTAAATTCTAAAAGAAAATCCTAAAAACGAAAAACCAAAGAAAATCCAAAAAAATCCTAAAAAAATCTAGAAAAATCCTATGTTAGTATCTACCCCCATACCTATCTCATGCATTGTCTTTAATGTATGCAAGTAAAATAAATGCATAAAATAGGTGAAGAAAAGGTGTCACCCCTCCTACGGCTCGGACCAGCGGTGGTGCTTGGTCCGACAGACTGTGAACGTCGCAGACCCTCCTCGATGCGGTCCAAGCGAGATATTTGCTGCTCGACCTGTTTGCTTAGTCTAACCTGCCCCCTAAATATCTTCTTCATACCTCGCCAAATGGTAGACATGAAGGCGCGTGAATCAGCTGGGGGGTCCTGCTGCCAGAAGGCGGATCATCCTCATCCTCTGAAAGTTCCTCCAAAGAGGACTCAACCAGGGCATCTTCGAACTGGACACTAGGGGTCCAGACCGCGTGGAGACAACTATTGTAAGTGCTAGTAGCCCTCTCAGGTGCAACAAACACCCTATCATAGGAGTCAAAGACTGCATCTGGTAAGAGGTCCTACACAGACGAGTGATCGAGACAGGGTGCGAGTACTTTGCACCGCATGTGTGTGAGGAGTTGGTGAGGATTCTATGAAAGATGGTCTTGTTAATGCAGATAGTGTGCTGCCTAGTCATGAGGTCGTTAATGATCTACAGCACCGGCCTGTTGAAGGAGGTCGTATGGTCAAGCCCTAATATATTGCGTTGGATCTAGCGTCTAACGCAATGTATGATTTGAAATGTCGTATTGGCTTTGAGCCCCCTATCTTGCTCGGTACAGCGAGCCCCCATGACTGTCATGTAGTCAATTAATGGCAGGGGGTCGTGATGGTGTGGGTTGCTAGGGACGTGTGTGAATTCCTCCAGCAGAGCAAGCGTGATAACAATGTCCCCAGTGGACAGGTTCACCAAGAATTGGTTTGTGTCAAAATTGATAGAGCTTGATCTATGGAATTATAGAAAGCTTGACGAGCTCGGGACAATAGTAAGCCTCGTGATCAGAGTTATCATAAACTAATTCATACCAATCTCATGCACGAATAGGATCCAGAAAGATATGGCCATAACAATTTACATCGCTAAAAATCCTAGAAAAATCTTTTTCAGCAAAAATAGATGGTGCCATGATGAATAATATGAAGCAGAGGAAAGAGATATGCAAACCTCCCCCGGATTACGTGGGGGGAAATCAAACGAGATTGCACAGAGCAATCCACAGGTTGCACAGATGATCGGGTAGTAGATCGGGGATCTACAGACTGCCGCGACAGCAAGGCAAGTTGGCGGCGCTCCAGAATCAACTAGAGTGCCGCGGAAGCGCTGCAGGAGTCGAGCAAACGTGGCTCTTTCAGGAATCAGGGTCTCGGGAAAACTTGGGGGGCGGCGCTTGCTGCTCTCGCTTCAGATCTGAGGTTGAAAGTAGGGTATAGAAAGAAAGACAGGATGGCGGGTATATATAAGGGGCTGAGAAGGGTGGAATTCCAAAAAAAAACCCTAGGTGAAATTAGAAATTTACAACCCTAGGGAAATTCAGGTTAAAGAAAAGGAATGTACAAAGAGAAGAAAACCTAGGTGCTATTTATCACTTAAGTCCCCTTTTTTCTTGTTAATTATTCGGTTTGTATATTACACACATTTTATTATTATTATTATTATTTTTATTTATATTATTTTTGTTTTTATATATATATTTTTATTTTGTTTTATTTTACACGTGAGGTCCCAAAATGATTTACAAGAGATACCTGAGAAGAGTGTAAAATGACTTGGTCACATATAGACTGGGTCACAAGACCCAGTTAAGAATATTGTGTGACTCAGAAGAATGGCTTTAGGCGTTGACCAATGACTTTGAAAGTGTTGCCACTCTTAGGATCGGAAATTTCAATGGCACCATGAGGGGAGACATTCTGGACAACGTATGGGCCTGACCACCTGGTTTTCAGTTTACCAGAAAAAAGGTGGAGTCTAAAGTTATACAACAGAACTTTTTGTCCTAAGACAAAATTTTCTTATGAATTGATTTATCATGGAAAAGCTTAGCTCTGTGTTTAGATATCCGAGCGTTATCGTATGCATCATTTCTTAACTCTTCTAACTCGGATATCTGCAGCTTTCTCAAATCACCGGCTTTGTCTAAGTCCAAATTCAGCTGTTTTAGTGCCCACATAGCACGGTGCTCTAGCTCCACAGACAAATGGCAGGGTTTTCCAAATATAACTCGATATGGAGACATATCGAGGACAGTCTTGTAGGTGGTTCGATTTGCCCATAGGGGATCAACGAGCTTGATGGACCAGTCCTTACGATTTTGTCCGACAGTTTTCTCCAGTATCTGTTTAATTTGTTTGTTAGTGACTTCCACTTGCCCGTTCGTCTGAGGATGATAGGTCGTGGATAATTTATGAGAGATAGAGTACTTCCACATTAGGACTTCAAAAGTCTGGTTGCAGAAATGACTCCCGTTGTCACTAATTATCGCACGGGGGGCTCCGAAGCACGAAATGATGTTTTCACGTAAAAACTTGATGACAACTTGGTTGTCATTTGTCCTAGTCGGAATAGCTTCAGCCCACTTAGAAACATAGTCTACGACCACCAAAATGTATTGGTTGCCATAAGACAGAGGGAAGGGTCCCATTAAATCGATGCCCCACAAATCAAAAATTTCTACCTCTAGGATCGGTGTAAGGGCATCATATCTCTACGTGTGATTCGACCCGCATTTAACATCTGGCACAGAGCTTGCAGAAAGTACAAGCGTCCTTAAAGAGAGTGGGCCAGTAGAACCCACTCTGAAGGACTTTCCAGTAGTCTTTCGTGGACCAAAGTATCCACCGTAAGCTAACTCGTGACAAAATGTCAAAACACTATGATGTTCATCCTCAGAAAGACACCTTCTAATTATCTGGTCAGGGCAATATTTGAATAAATACGGTTCATTGTAAAAGAAAAACCGTATTTGTCTCATAAACCGATGCTTGTCTTGACCTGACCAATTTGAAGGTGTTCGCCCGGTTGCAAGGTAGTTTGCTATATCAGCATACCAGGGCCCTTTACACATCGTGAAGATGTGTTCATTAGGAAAGTTTTCATTGATAGGTATAGTCTCAATTAGTGCATTTGGAATTCTCGAAAGGTGATCGGCCACCACATTCTCAACGCCCTTTTTATCTTTAATTTTCAAATCAAACTCTTGCAAAAGAAGTATCCATCGAATCAGTCTAGCCTTTGCATCCTTCTTTTGCATCAAGTATCTAAGGGCGGAGTGATAAGTAAAAATCGTTGTCCTAGACCCTAGTAGGTATTGGCGAAATTTCTCTAACGCAAACACAACTGCTAAAAATTCTTTTTCAGTCGTTGTGTAATTTAGTTGGGCCTCGTTAAGCGTCCTACTAGCATAGTAAATCACGTGTTGCCTGTTATCAATACGCTGTCCGAGAACAGCGCCTATGGCATAATCGGAGGCATCGCACATGATTTCAAAAGGCCTAGTCTAATCTAGCGCTAAGATTATTGGCGCCGAGACAAGTCTGTGCTTAAGATCCTCCCAAGCTTGTAGACACTCTTCATCAAAGTTGAAGGGGCACATCATTTCCTAAGAGATTCGTTAAAGGTCTAGTAATTTTGCTAAATCCCTTAATAAATCTTCTATAGAAGCCAGTGTGCCCTAAAAATGATCTAATATCTTTTAAGCATTTTGGCTCAGGGAGCTTTGTTATTACTTTCACTTTTGATCGATCAACCTTAATTCCTTTGTTTGAAACTTCGTGCCCTAGGACAATTCCTTACTTGACCATAAAGTGACACTTTTCCCAGTTGAGTGTCAGTTTTTCTCCATGCATTGTTGTAAAGCCAGCTTAAGATGGTGCAAGCATTGTTCAAAGGAATTGCCATAAATAGAGAAATCATCCATAAAAATCTCCAAAAATCTTTCCACCATGTCGGAAAAAAGACTAAGCATGCAATGTTGAAACGTTGCGGGAGCATTGCATAGGCGAAGGGCATTCTTCGGTATGCAAATGTTCCAAAGGGATAGGTGAAAGTAGCCTTGTCTTGATCCTCGGGAGCGATAGGGATTTGATTGTATCCTGAATATCCATCTAGGAAACAGTAATACTCATGTCCAGCTAGTCTCTCAGGCATTTGATCTATGAATGAAAGGGGGAAGTGGTCTTTACATGTGGCAGCGTTTAATTTTCGGTAATCGATATAGACTCGAATCTTCATTGGAAGAAGAGTTTGCACTAATTCTTTCTTATCATTTTCTACTACAGTAAACCCTGTCTTCTTTGACACAGCGTGGGTTGGACTAACCCATTGGCTATCAGATATAGGATAGATAATCTCATTGTCTAATAGCTTCAAAATCTCAGCTCTGACAGCCTCCTGCATGATCGGGTTTAGTCTACGTTGTGGGTCACATTTTGGTTTTGCATCTTCCGTCAAATGAATCCAGTGTAGCACAATGGATGGACTGATCCCCTTTATATCAGCCATGGTCCAACCAATGGCTTCTCAATTTTGTCCTTAACACCGCAAGAAGATCCTCTTCTTGTTGTTTCGTAAGATGGGACGCAATTATCACGGGGAATGCTTCTTTTTCACCGAAGTACTAGTACTTAAGATGACTAGGAGGAACCTTAAGCTCAGAAGAGGGAACCTGATCTATCAATGGTTATTCCTTGTGTAAGGAAAGGATAGGGGTGGCATTTGTTGCCTACTCCACTATGGATTCATGATTTGATCAAGGTTGAAGTCATCAGACTCCAATTTAAATTCTCTATTAGACTCATATTCAATCTCCATGTCATGTTCCCCTGTTAATCCTTCGATTAAGTTCACTTCAAATGACTCATTATCCAAATCTCGAGTTGTTTTCCCAGGTAAAAATATTTACCTCTTTCGTCATATCTCCAAAAGTCAGACGCATCGATCCATTCCTACAGTTGATGATTGCGTTTGCGGTGGCTAGAAGGGTCGTCCTAAAATGATAAGGTCTGAGTTTTGGGATTGTGTACGGGTTGCATCTCCAGAACAATGAAATCCATAGGTAAATGAATTTCCGACCCGTATGAGAATATCTGTAATCTCCCCCTTGGGAATCTTTGCAGATCAATCAGTCAGTTGTATAGTAACTCTGGTTGGACGGAGGTCGCCTACCCGAGTTGCTGATACACAGAGAAGGAAGAAGATTGATGTTGCTTCTAGATCAAGTAATGCCCTGTTTATCGTGGTCAGTCCTATAATACAAGAAATGGTTGGACTCCCTGGGTCTTTATATTTCACAAAATGGGCCCAGTTAGCACTCACTTATGTTTGAAGCAAGGAAGACCTTCTTTGGGACATTTGCTTTCCTTTTCTTGTGCACATATCTTTTAAGAACTTGGCATACGAGGGGACTTGTTGTATGGCATCAAGAAGGGGCACATTAAATTGGACTTGATTAAACATTTTCCTAATCTTCTCCATCTGAGCATTAGTCTTTTGATTTGCTAGCCTATTAGGGAATGGTATGTAGGCTGTCTAAAAATCACTAAAAGACAAGCCTTAAAAGCAGAGTTTCAAGTTCTAGACGCGAAGGCTCAACACCCGCGTCTCAGCCCAAGGCGCGAGGGTCCAAACCCCGCGTCTCAAACTCAAGGCGCGGGCTCCACACCCGCGTCTCAGCACCAAGGCGCGAGGGTCCAAAACCCGCGTCTCAAACTCAAGGCGCGTGGGCTCAACACCCGCGTCTCAGCACCAAGGCGCGAGGGTCCAAAGCCTGCGTCTCAAACTCAGGCGCGAGGGCCCAAGCCCGCGTCACAGTATCAAGGCGCGTGGGTTGAAACCCGCGCCTCGGTTACAACCGCCCTGGTTATGGGGCCAGTCACCGCCCATATAGCGGGGAAGCGGGAAAGTTAGCCCCTCATTGTGGAGCATTTTTAGGGGGCACGTTCACCCCTGGAACCTCTATAAATAGCCCTGTCGCTATGAACCACGGGGACGAGAGGAGGAGAGAAGGCGCTCGGAGAGAAGGAGACGCACACGGCGGCACAAGGACAATACAGAGAGACAGACAGAGACAGGAGAGAGAGAGCTCAACTCTTCAACAAGCTCGCTGCGTACGAGTTTCCCTTTGCCTACCTTCTCTTTGAGAGTTTTGGTAGACAGAGCTGTGTTACTTCTTCTACCAGCCAAAGAGAAGATCTCTGACGATCCCGACAATCATCCGGTCAACGGAGAACAAGATTCACTCTCCACCACCACTTGAAGAACCCAGCCTTAAACAAAGGGAGGATTCAAGATTCAACATCCTTCCTCCCTTGTAACTGGAAGGAAAACAGTTTTGTTGTAATTTTTCATCTGATTCAAGGAAATTTTACAGCGAACACCTTTATTTCTTTTTCCGGCGCGTACAAGAGATGGCGACTCCGCTGGGGACTACATTTGTCACTGATGAGCAAATCGTGGCGCAAGATGACGTCCTTCGTAAGGGAAAGATGGTCGAATCGCTTGTTGTCGAGTTCGACCAGGCGAAATACGAAGAGTTTCTCTCTGCCGGCTCCAAGAGCCCAAAGACCCGCGTCTGCCGCAGGGTCTCGACGGGGAATGGCCCCGAAGCCCGATCCGAGGTTCTCTCGGGCGCTGCTACTGCCAACCAAGCAAGATACACGCGCCAACGCCTCTCAAAAGGCCCGCGTGATCTCAGGCACAACTGCCGCTGCGATCAACCGCGCAGCACGGAACACCCGCGTCAGCGTCTCTCGGGAGACCCGCGTGGTCAAAATCTCTGGTGTTCAGCATCAGGTCGTCGTTGGTCACTCTCCACCTCTACGACGCAACCGAAGCGCTGAGCGTCGACAGAGGAGACGTGCGCGTCAGCTACAAGTTGGAACCTCTGGTTGTCCGACTAAGGCTGGACGCGATGTACAATCTGGCGCCTTGCCCGCGCCACGTCCAGCACGTGAAGTCCGCATTTGGCGGCCCAAACGCGAGACTCCTCAAGCTAGGTCCTCTGAAGACCAACTCACCAAACGCCAAGGTGAAGCCTCTGCGCCTCATCAAGCGCGAGAGGCACGCGCCCATAGGCGTGGGGCCCAGCAGCCTATCCTCTCTCAAACGTCTCTGCCCCAACGCACCAAGCAGCAACGCGAGAATCGCGTCTCATCTCAAAAGAGACGCCAGACGCACGTTATACAGCCACGACGCGAGAACCGCGTCCCTGAAGCCCGCGTTCATGCTGTACAGCATATGGATGCCTCCCGTCTTCGGCGTTGCGAGGTTAATCTCTTTGATCCCCTCCCGTGGATCTGAGGGATTACTTGACGAAGAAAAGAAGTGCCAATCAGTCACTTCATCATGTTGCTGCCAACGGCTCATCACTATGCTCTCCGAGTGCCGTTGTGGTTCAGGTGTGCACCAGTATTCTTTAGTTAGACAGCTGACCCTGATTCCCCCGTCAGCCAAAAGAATGCGCTCCCAAAGAAGGAGACCTTCTCTGACATTAAGTACCCGGAGCTCACTGCGAATATGACGAGCAGAGCAAGGGAAAATAACCTGCAGTCAGCTCGGATGAGTCTGACTCTGAACCGGAAGGGGTGTTTCAACACACTCGCACCCGGACTGGGGCCATTCCCCCGATTGATTATAATGCCTTAGCCCATGACATTAAAGTGAATGATTCTCACTCCCGCCATAGCGGAATCACGGGCTTCAAACTCTTCCGTTGAGAAGGAGGCCTCCGCCTACATAATAGGCACTCCTGAGGAAACGGCTAGACGTTTAGAACAAATCCAGAAGGCACAAATGGATATGATTCTTTCTCAGCAGGAATCTATCGACACCCTCAAGCAGATGCTTGCACAGTTGCTCGAAGACAGGAGGAATCTCCTCCTAAAAAGACGAAGGGCAAGGGAAAAGGAGAAAGCTCATCTTCCGAACCTTCTGAGGAGAGGCCGCGATCTACTTCTAGTTCGTCCAAATCCTCGTCGCAAGTAATGGCGCACCAAGACCAGGGAAAGGCTCATGCTAAAAGAATGAGTCATTGGGCAACGCCTCAAGGCCCTTACCAACCAACGTAAAGGCCTCCAAGAAGCTAGAGTGGTCCGCCCTATCTGCTGAATGGGACTTGGTTCCATACCCGTCTAAGTTCAAGGCTCCAACCCTTCAAGCATTCGATGGGAAAAAGTCACCCAACCAACACATCTACTACTTTAATCCCAAACCGGAAATGTAGTAGATAACGATGCTATCCTGGCTCGTCTGTTCATCGGCACCCTGAAAGGGCTGGCCTTTGAATGGTTCATGAAGCTCCCAGAAGTTCTATCAAGAACTGGGGCGATTTGGAGAAGCTTTTCTTAACGCGCTTCTTCGAGGATGACTCGGAAGTCACGATGCCCACCCTTTTGGCTACTAAACAGCGAAAGGGAGAGTCCGTCAAGTCTTTCGTGGAAAGATTTCAGAACGTGGCACTCCGGTGTCCAAGCGGCATGACCCAGGTCACCCTGGTGGAAACATGCCGCCACAATCTCCAAACCTCACTCCTTGCCCAAATAGGATTTGCTGAAAGCCGCACCTGGAAGCAATTAGTCCAACAAGGTGAACAGGCTGAGGAGATTGTCGCCCGCGTCAGAGCGGAGGAAGGTAAGCCCAGGCCGAAAGGTCGACAAGGCGTGCGCCAGACACATCCCTCCAAACAAAGCAGAAGGATAATTTGGCAACGGAGACCAAATCTCCCGCAAACCTCATCAGGCAAGGCGAGTGGCTCTTCAAGCCAGCCACGCGCCAACAAGCAATATTCCTTCAAAGAGAACATGTCGATTCACTCTTTAAACTACTCACAAGAGTAACCGACTGAAGCTTCCTGAAGCTAGGCGCCCCGAGGAAGTGGCAAGACCGACAATCCCACCTATTGCTTGTACCACAGGATGCTGGGGCACCCTACCAAAAGCTGCTACGTCTTCAAGGACATCCTTCAAGCTCTAATTGATGCGGAGGTGGTTAAAGCTCCGACCAGAGCAGAAGAAGTGACGGACAACATGACGTCAGTTCTCCAGTTCGGAAAGCACCCCCGACACCGTCGGGAGTGATACCTGCTCCAAAAGGAGAACTAAGAGTGGTCAACGTAGACCCTCATCAGCAGCAAGAGAAGGCTTGGTACCCGTCCCTACACCTCAAGGGGAAATCATGTGGGTCCACCCTGACCTTGTCAATGAACAACAATGGACTACTGTGACCAACAGAAATCCAAAGGCAAGGCAAGGCTTCATCCTGCAATGTGGTGTGTGCCTCCTGTCGAGAAGCCGAGACTGATGTTCCCTCGTTAACCGACTCAGAGGAGGAACCAATAGTCTTGGCCGCAGAGCCCAACCAACCGATGGTGGGAACCCGTTCGGAACAGCCGTACTTGAAGCAATATGGCGAGATGGCGGTAGCCCCTCCACAACCAGCTGTAGAGCCAACCAAGCCCTCCACAAAATAACTTGTGGAGAACAGAAAGAAACTACTCGGTTTTCTCGAGTTCTTTCGAAGGTGTAGCGGAAGGATCCACGACACCTTACCGCTTTGATGTCCTGGCTCAACTAGCCAACATCCCAGCACGCATTACCTTGTATGATTCTTAGACTATCAAAATCGACCATAGAAGCTCTACAAGAAGCTCTGGCAAATGCTGAGGTCTTCATGACCCAGGTGCCGAAGGAGAATTGTAGAGGATTGCCTCCACACCTCCCAAATGCTCCCTGCATTACCTTCACAGCAGATGATATGCAGGTTAAGGGAAGCATGATCAACCCCTGTACTTCACAGGGTATATTTGATCGTCTGAGGTGAACCGCATTCAGGTAGATCCAGGGTCCGCGTTGAGCATCATGCCTCGCCGGGTCATGCAACATCTGGGCATCCCACCTATCGTCTGAGCCCTACCCAGACAACCATTTACGGGTTTAATGCCAATGGCACCCGTCCGATGGGGAAGATCAAGCTCAAATGCCAGATTGGAAGCCTCAAGTCGGAAGTGACATGCTACGTCATCGATGCTGACACTTCCTACAACCTACTGCTGGGACGACCATGGATTCACCGCAACTTCATCGTTCCCTCCACTCTCCACCAAGTCATGAAATACATTGACGGGAGTGGAAAGATTCAAACGTTGATCGCTGAAAGGTATCCGTTTAAAGGGGTCAAAAATTATTTCACGGATTCTTTCCTATATCAGGATCCTGTGGAGACAAATGAAACCCCGCAACCAGAGGAGCCAGATTCTGGTAATGAGGCTGACACTGAGCCTGAAAAGAAGAGTGCCTGTGGGAGTTAGAACCACTTGTAAAGAGCATTGATAAGCTCGATGTTGATAATACCACGACGATGTAGGCGGTTGGTACATTAATGAAGAATTAGATTTAGCGTATTTTTCTGTGTTTGCTTCTGATTCAATACCGTCAGATACTAGCACTGATGTAGATGATGACCTCTGGTCGGCAATGGATGCTTTGACATCGGTGCATGTACCGGTAAAATTATCCTTCGGGACATACCAAGATAATGGTAATGCGGCAAGCTATATTTATGGTTCCAGCCAGACGGAAAGGCCAAAAACCAATTCTTTTTTGCGAATCTCATCTGAACCAACGCCCCGCGAAGATCGAAGGCGAGGAGGAATCCCCTCAGTTCGGTCATTATGAACCAAAAGCGCTCAAAATGATGAAGTGCATGGGGTACGATCTAACCAACAGACCCGGGTTGAACTTCGGCAAAGGAAGGAGAACCTACTTCGATCCTTTGTGCCGAAAGGGAAAGCCCCCGATTATTATCATCGGACGTGCCGGGGGTTGGGCTATGTATCAACTCCGATCCCATCAGCCTCTAATTCTGGAGGGCCATCAGGTCATAATTACTCTTCAGGCACGTCATCGTGGGAGTCGGATGTCAGTGTCGGCAACATCTTCAGAGAACTTTCAGTGAACATGGTTTCAAACAAGCCACCTGGAAGACGGAGATGAAGAAATGATCCAATCTGATACGATCCTTGGATCAAACATTTAAATACTCTTTGGGATACCCGCTTTGAACAGCGCGAGCCACCCACAGAAGACAAGGTTGTTCAAGTCAATCTAGGAGATGAGGCCAATCCTAAGCCCATCATCATAGTGACGGCCTGTCACCTTCGGAGAAGAAGGATCTAATATCTCTTATACAAGAGTAATAGATGTCTTCGCCTGGATTACGAAGACATGCCTGGACTTGATCCTCAAGTGGCTATGCACCGACTCAACATCAATTCGGACGTAAAGCCTGTCAAACAAACAACAGCGACGATTCCGCCCAGAGATATGGAGGCGATTCAATCAGAAGTCAGAAAGCTTATAGATTCCGGCTTCATCAGGAAGAACAACATCCCGACTGGTAGCCAACATCGTCCCCGTTGCCAAGAAATACGGAAAGATCCGGATCTGCATTGACTTCCGTGATCTAAACGAGGCCTGTCCTAAGACGAATTCCCACTGCCAATCACAGACGTCATGATTGACAACACTTGTGGATTCGAACGAATGTCCTTCATGGACGGGTTCTCAGGATACAATCAAATCAAAATGTATCCTGACGACGAAAAGCACACCTCCTTCAGGACACCATTGGGGTCTACTGCTATACCGTCATGCCCTTCGGACTGAAGAATGCGGGGGCAACATATCAAAGGGCCATGAACGCCATTTTCCAGCGACAAATGCGCAAAATGGTGGAATGTTATGTTGATGATATTGCGGTGAAAGTCGCGCTAAGGGTGATCACATAGCTGACCTGAAGGTGGTTTTTTGACATCATGCGAGCTCATCAATTGAAGATGAACCCCACCAAGTCCTTCCTGGGGGTGGCTAGTGGCAAATTCTTAGGATTTGTTGTAACCTCCACGGGATTCATGTGGACCCGAAAAGGTTCGCGCTATCCAGGAGATGCAGCCTCGAGAAATCTCAGGAACTCAGAGGATTGCAAGGACGACTGACACAATCCGCAGGTTTATTTCAAATCTCTCCGGAAGATGCCAACCCTTCGCTAAGCTGATGAAGAAGGGTATTTCGTTCATTGGGACGACGCTTGCCAACAAGCATTTGAGAAAATCAAGTAATACCTCACACAACCACCGGTCCTTGCAGCTCCGGTATCCAGAAACCTTTCCCTGGTATACGTCCGAGCAATGGATCATTCTTTGGGAGCTCTACTAGCCCAGAATGATGATCAAGGACGAGAGCAAGCGATCTACTATCTGAGTAGAACAATGATCGGAGCCGAACATCGTATAATCCGATCGAGAAGGAATGTTTGGCATTAGTGTTCGCCATTCAGAAAATGCGACACTATATGGTAGGCCAAGTATAAACGTCATATCAAAAGTCAACCCCCTGAGGTTACTTATGACTACCCTTCATCATTGAACGGCCGGCTGGCAAAATGGGCCTATTGCTATCCCAATATGAGATGCACTTTTTACCACAAAAGGCTATTAAGGTACAAGCGGTGGCGGATTTTCTAGCTGAGCACCCAGATCCGAGGGCAGCCAAAGTCTACGAAGATCTCCCAGATGAAGTGGCCGAAGCTGTTTGACTCAGACATTTGTTTGAAAGTCAAGTGTGGCAACTCTTCTTTGACGGTGCATCCAGAACAAGCCCAAAGGACACATAGTAGCGGGAGTAGGAGTAGTACTCATCTCGCCACAAAACTATGTGATTCCCCGAGCCGTCTCGCTAACTGAGCCTTGCTCCAACAATGTAGCGGAGTACAACACTCTCCTGATTGGGATGCAGTTCGCCGATGAGATTGGCGTTAAAATCTCGAGGCATACGGTGACTCCAACTCATTGTTAGCCAATTTCGCGGGGGTAACGAAGTCAGACATGAGAACCTAGTACCCTACTACAACGCAACTATTCCACATGGCCGAGAGGTTCACAAACTTCTACATCGATCATGTACCGCGCAGGCAAAATGCGCATGCAGATGCACTGGCGTCCCTCGCGGCCTCCTTAGCTCTTCCAGCTGGAGCAATGGAGAAGGTATTCGTCTACAAGCCACGACCTGTATTGCCCGAGAACTGCCCTCGAAGACTATCAGAGTCAAACGGAGAGTATCAAGGCAAAGAGCGCTGGAATTGTCAACCGGGCCAGAGCTTAAAGACTGGCGATTCTCCTATATCTACTATGTCTTGTATGGCATCCTGCCTGAGGACGCCCAAGGAAGCGCTGCCATTCGAAGGAAAACCCCTAAATTTACTACAATGCGATTACACGAACATTGTATCGTCGATCGCATGACGGGGGTCTTTGCTCCGGTGCCTCTCACCAAAGGAGGCTCAGAGGTATTGAAAGAAGCCCACGACGGCATGTGTGGAGCCCACCAACCCGGCCCAAAATTGGCACATCTACTCAAAGGTTGGGTTACTATTGGCCCAAGATGATTGCCGACGCCGTCACCTATGCCAAAGATGTCATGCCTGCCAAGTACATGGTGATTTCATCCATCAAGCACCAGGCTACCTTCACTCCCGGCTTCTACTTGGCCATTTGAAATGTGGGGAATGGATGTGGTTGGCCCTATCAGCCCACCATCATCAAAAGGACATCGGTTCATTTTGGCAATAACCGATTACTTCTCTAAATGGGCTGAGGCCGTTCCTTTGATGGAGGTAAAATCGTCTACGTGATCAAGTTCGTGAAGCATCACGTCATTTACCGTTTTGGTGTACCTCGGCGATGTCCTGACAATGGACCCCAGTTCATCAGCCAGGCTTCCAGAGATTCTGTGCAAGTTCAGAATCCAGAGTGTGTCCACAACGGCATATTACCCTGCCGCTAATGGCCTCGCAGAAGCTTTCAACAAGACTATTGGCAAGTTTCTCAAGAATTCGTCTCGAAAAGTCGACGTGATTGGGACGACAAGCTGGGTGAATGCTTATGGGCCTACCGCACAACTGTGCGAACCTCAACTAAAGCTACGCCATTTCTTTGGTCTATGGTGTGAAGCCGTGCTTTCCTCTCGAATTCAAATTCCATCTCTACGCGTCGCCCTGACAGCAGAGATGACAACATGGAAGCATCGACAGCGACTCCAAGAATTGGAAGCCTTAGATGACAAACGTCTGCAGGCCCAGCAACAAATTGAGCTTTACCAGGCTCGAATTACCAGAGCCTTCAACAGAAAGTTAAAGTGCGAACTTTCAAGAAAGGCGACCTAGTCTTAGCCGTCAGAAGACCCATGGTGATGACGCACAAGACAAAAGGAAAATTTCAACCCAAATGGGAAGGACCATTCGTAGTAGAGTCAGTCTACTCAAATGGATCGTATCGCCTAATTACTTCAAATGGCGATACACTCATGATGCCGATTAATGGCAGATTCTTGAAGAAGTACTATCCTTAATAGTACTCCTCCCCGATCACGTCAAAATTACACCTCTGATCAAAACAAGAAGAGTTTCTTCATTAATATCCAACGCCTCCGACGGCTAAGATAGAGGAAAATGTTGGCTTCTAAGCCCAACATAAGTCTTCGACAACTCATCATGCTGAGGGGAATAGCATGGCTAGCCCAACTCAAACGGTAGTTGTAAAGGCATATCAAACCCGTTAATAGCTGAGGGTTTGCTAAAAATCCTAAGTGGACTCAAATCCACTCTCCCCTCCACAATCCCTTACCAATTCTCATCCACAGAATGGTAGGTCTAACAATACAGTTGTTTGTCAAGTTAACACTATACCCTGACATTCCAAACTCCACTTGTCAATTCTCATCATAGATGACAGGTCCTCAAAATTGCTCGTATCGCAATTAATTCTTGTCAAGTTAACATCACACATCTGACAAATTACTGTTAAGTTCAACATTACCTTCTAACAGTATCAAGTTGCTGTCAGTTCAATATTAAACCTCTGACAGTCACCTTTTCCTCAGACTTCCATATCGAAGCTGAAATGAACGATGCTAAGTTTAACACTACACCTCTAGCATCTAAGTCATTGTTAAGTTCAACAATACAACTATGACAATGATTTCCCTCGAACTTCCGTATAGGAGTTGAGATGACCAATGCCAGTTCAACATTACACCTCTAGCATTACCCTCACTGGCAAGTTAAAAATCACACCTATGTCAGTGACACTTTCAGTTTTCCCAAACGTAAGCTGAAATGCTTCTGAGTCAAGTAATATCACACCTCTGATTCACATTCTTGTCGAGTTAACATCACACTTCTGGCAAGACAACTTTCACCCGTTAAGTTAATATCACACCTCTAACGGTAAAGCTTTTCCTAGATTCCCTGCGAGTCTAGTCTCACTTGTTTATTCTCTTCAACAAAATAATAAGTCTACCTAAACACTTGTTAGGTTAATACTACACCATTAACAGTGTTTTCCTTCAAATCCCCAGCTGAGCTTATCAAGTGAATCCTAAACCTTGATAAGGCCCATTTTCCCCTGGGGGTACGAGTTTCACTTGTCATTCTCCTTTATAGATTGACAGGTCCACAAATTATCCTATCTCTTGTCAAGTTTAATATTACACCTCTGACAGCATTGGGGAGTTCCAAAAAAAAAAAGAGGATATCTCTCTGACTGTTGCCATTTATAGGCACAAAGATTTGCAAGATACGCGGCGCGTGGCTCAATTAGCTCTACACGAGTCATCGCTTGACGCGTGGAACAGATCATTTTAATGATGGGAAGTCCGCGCGCCAAAAGGTGATGTCCCACCGGTTCCCCAGGATAACTGGCAGTGCACTCATGACATGGCACGGATTCGCACCCGACGGCCGCGTCTCTTCGTGGACGTGCCCCGTCAGCACCGCCATAAATGCGTCCAGAAATCGCATCTTTATTCCAAAGAGGCGCGTCTCTCCGAAGTTCGCGTCCCTCCAATCTGGCCTAGCATCGCGTCTGCCTGAAGAAATATCATCGCGTTTCCATTGCCAAAAGACGCACCCCATGAAACTCACGTCTTTAAAGCATACATCTCTGCTTTTCAAAAAAAGAAGAACTGGCGTTCAGTCCTTACTTCTGCAAATCATTTCAACAGTACACTGGCACAAGCAGACAATCATCCACTCCTGGCTTAAAGCGCGTCCATGACAGACTAAAAGCAATCGGGGAGTTTTAGACTGTGTATCTAGACACTCAACACGATCACTCTGGTGGCCTCAAAGAGTTCAACAGTACACTCCGAGACACACTCCAGATAAGATCAAACCGGAGCATTAACAGTCCAGTCATAAAGGTGAATATAGCTAGGGTCCAAAGTATTTCGAAATCCGGTCCCAGCTAACTGCGGAATATCGAAAACTTTGGAGGGGGTTCTGTAGGCTGTCTAAAAATCACTAAAAGACAGCCATTAAAAGCAGATTTCAAGTTCTAGACGCGAAGGCTCAACACCCGCGTCTCATCACCAAGGCGCGAGGGTCCAAAACCCGCGTCTCAAACTCAAGGCGCGCGGGCTCAACACCCGTGTCTCAGCACCAAGGCGCGAGGGTCCAAACCCGCGTCTCAAACTCAAGGCGCGTGGGCTCAACACCCGCATCTCAGCACCAAGGCGCGAGGGTCCAAGCCTGCGTCTCAACTCAAGGCGCGAGGGCCCAAAGCCCGCGTCATAGTATCAAGGCGCGTGGGTTAAAACCCGCGCCTCGTTACAACCGCCCTGTTTATGGGGCCAGTCACCGCCCATATAGCGGGGAAGCGGGGAAGTTTGGCCCCTCATTGTGGAGCGTTTTTAGGGGGCACGTTCACCCCTGGAACCTCTATAATGGCCCCGTCGCTATGAACCACGGGGACGAGAGGAGAGAGAAGGCGCTCGAGAGAAGGAGACGCACACGGCGGCACAAGGACAATACAGAGATACAGACAGAGACAGGAGAGAGAGAGCTCAACTCTTCAACAAGCTCGCTGCGTACGAGTTGCCCTTTGCCTACCTTCTCTTTGAGAGTTTTGGTAGACAGAGCTGTTCTTCCTTCTACCAGCCAAGAGAAGATCCTGACGATCCCCGACGGTCATCCGGTCAAACGAGAATAAGATTCACTCTCCACCCGCCATTGAAGAACCCAGCCTTAACAAAGGGAGGATTCAAGATTCAACATCCTCCCTCCCTTGTAACTGGAAGGAAAACAGTTTTGGTTAAATTTTTCATCTGATTCAAGAAAATTTTACAGCGAACACCTTTATTTCTTTTTCCGGCGCGTACATGGTACAATAGCTTGTATGGTTGCTCATCTGTTTTGTCTTTGTTATTGGACTTGGAAGTTGAGGTTGTGAACTTGAAGATGGATCATTCAAGTTGGTGGTACAAGAATAGGAGATGTTGACACTGATTTATTAGGAACATGATGACTAGACCTGATTGCCTACTGCTTTTCAGATCTCAAAATATGAACAGCATTGCTTGACTTGGACCTATGTTTTTCAGCTTCTTGAATAGGGAAGGGGTTCTTAGGATTGGATAATTGCTGACTTGGCAGTGTTCCTTTTGTCTTTCATTTTTTAAGTTAGCCAGTTGACCAATCTGAACTCTAACCTATTGATAGCCTGGTGGTGGGTGTTCATCATTGAGGCCTGGGTTTTGGATAAGATTTCAATCATTCTTTCCTATCTGACAGTGTTTTATTGGATGATTCTGTGTTTGTTGTTGCTGATATGTGGGCTGGAAGTTATGTTGAAACTTTGATTGAAATTTGGTGGACTCTGGTAAAAACTGGGTTGATGACTGAGCAGAATATTGGTGTGAAAATTGTTGCCATGGTTCTCATAACCAGACTGAATCCATGAGAAATTTGGATTGTTCCTCCATCCCGGGTTGTATATTTTAGAGTACGAATTGTACTTGGGTTTGGTGTATGCTGCATTCATGTTCTCAGGGTACATTTGAGCTTCGTAGACAAGACACTCCTCAAACAGGTGTTAAGAGCATGGCAATAGGTACAACCGGATTGATCACAGGTGTTGGGTTGACCTGATTCACAGAATTCGGTTCCCTAGCCTCTAGCAGTTCTAGCCTTTTTCATCAATTGGGTTATCTTTGCCTTGGTAGCTATAGAGGATTCAATCGAATACATACAAAGTGGTGGATTAGTTTTCTCGGGGCAAGACTCCCACTGAATAGTTTTTTCTGCTAATGCTTCAAAGATGTCCCACCCTGGTTCTCATCCTTTCTTCAAAAATTTCCCTTGACACATAGTCTCAAGATGTCCTTAAGTTTGGTAGTCGAGTCCGTCATAGAGAATTTGGCACTGCCACCACTCTCTATGCCATGATGAGGACATTGGGGCTAGTAAATCCTTAAACCGTTCAAATACTTCCAAAATGGTTCACTTGTTTCTTGTTTAAACTGCATTATATTTTTTCTGATGAGGGCCATTTTATGAATGGGATAGAACTTTTTAAGAAAGATTTGATAAAATCATCCCATGACGAGATAGAACTGGCAGGCGATATTATAAGCCACTTCTTGGCTATGTCCTTAAGCGCGAAGGGAATGAACCTTATTCTAACAGCGTCTTCCCCCAGTTGGGGAATTCTCATCATCAAACATACTTCTTCAAACTCACAATGAAGAAATATGCATCCTCGAATTCTAGGTTATGAAACCTAGGGAGTGTATTTATGAATTGCGTTTTAAACTCAAAATTGTTTCCATTTGCCTCGAATAAAGAATGCATGAAGGAAGTGAAGTGCGAATATGGTAAACTTGTCTTGGAGAGAGTATTGTTAGCCATGATTAGGATTGTGTCAGGAAGTAGTGTTTGTGCAAGTGTAGAAGTCCTAACAAGTCTTGCTAAAATTGGATCCCGGTACAACTCTTACATGCACAATCATAGCAATGTTCACCAAATAATCAAGCGAAAAAGGAAAATAACAAACAAGAAAAGAAAAAACAATCACAGATTCTAGATCCCTGGACCTAGACGATTCCTAACTGTTCGATGAACCGAAGAAGGTTATTGCTCGAGTCAGGCCACAGCTATCAGCCACGTAGGGGCAAAATACGGTGGGAGGTATCCGTGCGTAAGTAACAGGCCTTAATTACGTCAAACCACGGTATCTTCGAGGCTTAACCTCTTAATCCCAACCTTAGACACTAATTTGACTGAGTATGAATCAAAATAATTTCCAACCTCAGCTGATCTCTTATCGAGTCTGGATGTCCCTAGGGCCAATGTCCATCATTTTTATTAAAAAGTTTGGGATTGTGAGTGCTTGGAATGTGATTTTTTGGGCAAGGAAGGTGATTAACTCCCACCTTATCTTATTATTGGGTTGTGCCCTTGATCAATTGTGCAAGTGTACAATATATGCAAACAAGATTTACTCAAAGCGATGTAAAATCAACCAAGAGTTGAGTCCTATTCTAAATGCAATGAGAACGTACCTTACTCCTCACTCTTCAACAGTAAAGTAAATGAATTGAAAAACCGTACCTTAATGCTAACGTCTAATCATTTTTAACTTTTTCAACAATGTTTTACTGTTGGTTTATTACATGCTCCTGGTAATTGCCTACAAGAAATAAAGTTTGCAGCAAGCTATATTTTTACAAGCAAGCAGCCTTGCACAAAACCAGTCAGTAGTGAACTCTTCTTTGCCGCGGATCCGCTGCCAAAGCCGAGAAAACACGGCAATTCAGAGGGTACTTTATCTCTGCTTTCTAGAGCAGAGGCCCAGACCACTTTATATGTTTACTACAGTTCTTCTTTTCCTGTTTCCTTAACCTATAACCTGCAACAGAGAAGGAAAAATTCATTTTAGTTCAAAAACTACATAAAAACCGTTACCCTCCCCGGCAACAGCATCAAAATTTGTTCGGTAGGGTAATGGTATTGAGAAAGGGTTTAGAGTAAACCGTAGATGTCCGTGTACTGATGATCTAAACTCTAAATGTATATGAGGTTTACTTTACTCCTTCCGATCACCGTTCGTAGCACAAGCTATTGTATACGTAGGGAGGGTTAGCGATAGAAGCGTTCAGGTTTTTATGTTGAGATTTTCCGAGAAGAAAAACGAAAGTCCTTCTTTGTTTAAGAACGAAAAACAAAACGAAGTGAAAGAGTGAAAAAAATCTTTGTAGGTTTTTGTAAAAGGAAAACGGAATGAAAGACGGAATAAAAATGGTGATGTTTTAAAGAGATAACGTCTTAGAAAAGGGTTTAGAAATATGATAGAGAGAAAGCCATGACTAACATTCTACACTACTAACTTACTACCCTCATTGGTGATGCACGCCTCATGTTGACTCGTTGGTAATAGTATGTCTTCCATTGTCAAATCGATATGTTGTCCCATGTCGATGATGTATTCTCATCTAAGCTTGGCTAAGTGGCCTCCTTGGATCATCAGCTCCCTAAATAGTTTTTTCATAATGGAACATGGTAGTCACACTTAGGTATGCTAAACAAGAATGCAAGATTCATTATTCATCAAATCTATAATCAAGTTAGCATGAAATAAGAAACTTGCACA
>JAVJIF010026181.1:0-38950 GCA_038442645.1 Agave tequilana | reverse complement strand
AAGTGTATGTTATGTATACGGGTGTACATGTATGTGTATGTATATGGGTATATGTTCATGTGAGTTCATTGGTTGGATTGCGTGTTGCAGCGTTCAGACCCATTTGGTGAGATCCGGACCCATTGTAGGAGACTCGGATTCGGGTTCGCAGATGACCCGATGCACTGGCGATTTGAAGACCCGCCTATAAGATGATCCAGAGATCTGTATCGGTTCGTGCAGTGAAGATCAGACGGCGATTCGATTCTAAAACCGCATCATTTCATGTGAGTATTTATTCCTATATCTTTCCCTTATTACTGTTGCCAGTAGGTGTTCATATATCTATTCATATCATTTCATGTGACCATATAATATATTTTAATAGTATGATTATTTGTATCACTTCATGAGACATAGTGAGTGTTTATTCTTATATTATTATTAATTGTCGTTATCTTCTATTAATTATTATCATGTTCCGATAGTTGATGCTTGTTAATTATTGTTCATGACATGCTCACTTCGATGTTACCTATATTAGGATAGTAGTGTTGAGACTAGATTGTACCCGATAATTATCGAGTGAATATTGAGTTAGTTGTACAGTAGTTGATACTTGAACATATTAATGGGTTTAATTGAGATAAGTTGACCCGAGGTTGGGACAGATTGGTCTATGTAGGCTGTCTAAAAATCACTAGAGATAAGTCATCAAAAAGTAGAATCTGAACTCCAGACGCAAGGCTAATCATCACCACCAAGATGTGAGAGTTGAAACCCGCGTCTCAGCAGCACTGCAAGGACCAAGACACGAGGGTTAAAAATCACGTCTCAGCATTATTGCAGTAGCAAGACGCGAGGCTCGAAACCCGCGTCTCAGTTATAACTGCCCTCATTACTGGGTCACTTACTGCCCACGTAGTGAAGGAATTAAACACCTATTATGGAATATTTTTAGGGGACACGTTCACCCTCTGAACCTCTATAAATAGCCCAGTTTGCTGTGGAGAGGATACACAGACAGATAGAGGAAAAAGAGAGAGAGTTCAACTCTTCAAACGACTTGCTGTGTACAAGTTCGTTTGCTGCCTACAATCTCTTTGAGATTCTTGGTAGACAGGAGCTGTGTTACTTTGTCCACTATCCAAAGAGAGGATTCCCAAGAGGTCCTGACGTTCACCCGGTCAACGAAAAATAAGATTCACTTTTCACCATCACATCAAGAACCCAGCACTAAACAAAGGAGAAATTCAAGCGTGAATATCTTCCCTCTCTTATAAGAGGATTATTGATCCATTGTAACTTTCTTTACTATCAAATAAAGAATTTATATCCCAATCTTCAATTTTTCCTCCACCAAACAGACTAGAGGAATAGTAAATCTTAAATATGTGCAGTAGATTACTAGACTTGTATTGCCATACCGAGAGAGAGTTAGTAGACTAATGTATCTTGATATTTATATGCTTATGGATTCATTGACTTATCACTGAGGTATTCTTGTTCTATCATTTCATTTGTAGATTGTTTATCACTTCGGAATCAAGATTATTTATGGTATATCTTAGACTATGATCTGACTGGACCTAGTAATTAGCCTAGTTCATATTGTAGATGAGTGTTATATTTCATGTGAAGCATTTATGAGACAATTGTTGGTGATTATTTGATAGCAATCCTTTTTGGATATTGAGGACAGATAGAATAGGATGCTATTTTACTAAAAGGCTGATTCTACTTTTAATACTTGGATGTATGTATGGACTTGTTAGATTGGGAGTCGACCTGAGATGTATATCTTTATGTTGGACATTACGATTGACCTTGACAGAAGTGAGAATATGTGATAATCTTGATCGATGATGTTACTGTTATTCATAGTGAGTATATGACTAAATGTAGCTGCCTATTTATGAGAGACTCTGATATATTAGTGACTAGAAGATGGATATACTGATTATACAAAGGACTAGAGTTGATCGACAAAAATGAGATGACTGGTTATTGATTTATTGAGGTGATGGTTACCGTATCAGATACTTTAACATGGATTTATACTTGATGTTCATGATGATTATATTGAGACTGTTAAATTATTGATCAGTTACTATTGATTCTAGTGCAGATGGATGAGATGTTGATCAGTTCTAAATGAGACTGTTCATTAAGCAGTATTCAGACTTGTTATTGTACTAATTCATGTTAGTAAAAATTACTGAAAAAATATTGTCATATCATGACACATGCATTATTCTATTGTTATACTATTTACACGGTAATATTGTTCACATTATTATTTTTACATCATTGATATTATTAGTGTCACTGTATCGTCCCAGTAATCGAAATAACATGGATATTGATTGTTCTAAATAATAATATAATTGACAACCTACACTAGGATTGGAAAAATTGATGGAGGAGATAGCGCCTGTATTTTGGGTAGACCTAAGATACAGGTTGCACAGCCGAGGTACGATTCCTGCACAGTCGAGGTACAGTTCCACTGCAGGGTTCCGGGGATGACTGACATCCCGTATTGTTCATATTGTCATTGTTATTGACTAGCTAGCGGTAGGACCTGGTTCAGTAATAGGTGATTGGGTCGTGTTCTCGGGCATATACAGGACCCACCAAAAGCATGGATAATGTTTCTAACCAATTAGTTTCAATAATTTAGGACCCTGATTGACACGTGTAATAGGCGTAGTATGAGATGCGTTTATTAGATGTGGCAATTAGTGTTCGCAGACATAATTGATAACAAAATTAAAATCCTACATTGACATTATAAACTGAACATAGATATATACATGTCATAATAGACATCTGATTTATTACTGACAGGCTTATAACTGTCCATTTGTTTATTATTTTTATCTTATTTTCTGTATTATTCTAGTATATATTTTCTTTATATGCTCACATGTTATATGCATATGCTCTTTCCAGTTTCTTTTTATGCATTAACTTGGAGTTCTGACTCCTTGAATTTTCATATCCAGATTTGTGGCTATTTATTACTGATCAGGTATTTGAGAGGATTACATGCGATTCGGGGAGTTAGAGTTTCTCTCTTCTTGAATAATTATCTCTCTTCTTGATTATAATTATTTCTGCTCTTTTATTCATGTTATTTTCTATTTTTATCTATATCGTATCCAATTGCAATTTTTTTCCTTTATTCATCTGATATCCTTGTGTTAGATTTTATATGTCATATTGCAGTGATATTGATTTATCGTAGTAGATTTTATAGTTTGTTCAGGTTACTGTAGGCTTAGCATACCCCGCGTATATACGTTGCCGACTCTCATCGCGACTCTATTTTCACGTATTTTAAGAAGCGGGGCGTGACACGGATGACTGACCAACTGTCAAAAAATTGATCGTTTGAGCCTGTAAGTCGACCGCCCGGTCGACCGGGTTTACTCGAGAGTTAGGTAGTGCCAGTCGGTCGACCGCACGGTCGACCGGTGTTGGCCCAAAGCCCATTTGCCCTAGTTTTGATGATAACAAACCATATGCAGTTAGGTGTTAACAAAATTGTTTAATTAAGTTTCAGAAAAAAATTATATGTTGCATTTCGGCTCCATCACAAGACTCACACATTTGGAAGCCAAGAAAATTTAGATCCTAGAGTCTAGCATACTAGAAGAGTTCAAGGATCAAGCATATCGAGAAGACTATTTCAAGATTTGTATTTTTATAATTTTCCATTTTAGTTGGATTTATAGTCATTTGTTAAAATCAAGATGAAAGGAGTTGATAGCTTTTGGGATTGTCACACACACATACATTTCATATTACTTTGTGTTTTCTAGCAAAAATTTATTACCTTGTTTCTTATCGAGTTTTAGAAAATCAGTTTTCAGAAAAACAAGTTTTAAAAAAAGTGTTTTTTATTTTAGAAAAGATTTTTATCAAAATATAGTTCTAATTTATTTGGTGTTGATCTATGATCATACTCTACTTCCCCAAAGCCCTAGAACTCTATTTTGTATTTATCTATCAAAAGAAAATTTATTGGAAAAAGATTGGTTTAGAAAAGATATCTAAAAACCTATTTTTGCCCTTGGCCAGTCGACCGTGCGGTCTACGCTGGCAGAGCAGAACTGCTCTGTCGGTCGACTGGGTGGTTGACCAACGTGTACCAAAGTGCACGCATGCACTTCGATCGACCGATCTGGTCTACCAGCTGCAAGAGCAGTGCTCTCTGTTTGTTTCGGTAGACCGGCCCAGTTGACCGACAGAGAATTTTACTCTCTGTCTGGGATCCATGGTCGACCGTCCAGTCGACCGCTTCCCAACGGTTAGAAATCCGATAGTTAGCGGTCGACCGCCCGATCGACCGGCAGCAGAAAATTCTGCTGAGTTGGCTCCCAACGGCTAAATTCAGTTTTATCTTTTGTTGGGTCATGTCCCAACGGATCTATTATATTTTCTAGCCTGCTTTTCATCCCCTATAAATAGTGGGAGTATGAAACAGCTTAAAAATAAGATTTACAAGCCTTATATCAAAGTTTTTCATACTTTAGCCTCTTTGCAAAAGATTTTCTCTCGAGCCAACTATTTAAAATTTTGGTATTTTAGCTTGAGCTTTTCCTCTACATCTCCACTTGCTATTTGCACTACACAATCCCAAGTGTTTCACTTCCTCATCTTGGTTGTAGAGTTGTGCTTGTGAGCTATCTTTATGATCAAGTATTGATCATCATTTTCTTCAATTGAGAAATTGTAGAGGTTGCGGCCTCGAGCGAGCTAGTGAGTTCCATGTTGGTGTTGTGGCACCGTGAGAGAGGACAAGTGTGTCCGAAGAGTTCTAATGAGAACTTGTAATCGATTGATGATCCGGTGGGATCGTTCATAGTGAAAATCCTTCATCATGTTGAAGACGGGGACGTAGAGCAGTGGCTCGAATCTCGAAACATATTCTTGTGTTTGCGATTGTCTACTATCTCTCTAAACTCTACTCTCTCTCTTTATTTGCACTTATATTGTTTACTCTTTTGCCGATCTATCTAATTATTATTGTTTATTGCTAATTTGTTTTTAATTTCGTAGTATTTGCCATTAAGTATAGCCATCACCTATTGACCCCTCTCTAGGTGATTTTCAATTGGTATCAAAGCCTAACCCTAGCTTTTATTTTAACCACCTTAGGGAGATCCTCTTTATTTGGCTATATTTATTTGTTGCATCTATTATTTATTTGCATCTATTATTCGTTTGTGCACTAACTTATTTTCATGGCATCACTCGACTTCTCTAGCATCAAGTCCCCACCTAAATTTGATGGGTTGAACTTCCCCATTTGGAAGGTCAAAATGAACCTATTCTTAAAGTCCCTAGGAGTTAGAGTTGCAAAATCCATTACCAAAGAATTTGTTGAACCTCACGGTGATGAGGATACATGGTCCAAAGCAACCGCTAAGGACTATGAGGCCAATGCTAGAGCCCAATATGCACTTACACAAGCATTAAATGAAGATGATCTTGTAATCACCTAGAAGGGGGGTGAATAGGTGATGAGCTAATCTAATGGTCAATTAAAGCGGAATAAAAACTTATTTAATGCAAACTAAAACTTCTTAAACTAAACACCAAGTATAACACAAGAGTGTAGTCGGATTTCCCGTGAAGGGCTCAGGACTAACTCCTCAAGATTCCTCTAAATAAGAGTTGAGGTGCCGCGTTGGCTCTCTTGGTTGAATACAAGTGTTAGCAAACAATTCCCCAAGCATATAACAATTAAGCACACAAATATATATATCAAGCAATATAAGCATGCAAGATATAAACAAGTAAGAGATAGAGAGAGCAATCGCAAACACGGGATATTTTTTTGAGGTTCGAGCACACTTGCTCTACGTCCCCGCTTTCAACACTATGAAGGATTTTCACTATAAACCGATCCCACCGGATCACTCGGTGCCGCAATACCTACAAGGCGAGTTCACACTTGAACTCCTTGGACTCTCTAGTCCCTTTCTTGTTCTCGAACACACCGCAAGCCCACAAGCTCGCTGAGGCCACACCTCAAACACCGAGTTCACACTAGAACCTAAAACAATGCGAACACACACGTCCGCCTCCTCAAAGCAAAGATAAAATCTTTGGTGATCTAAACACTTGATCACCTCAAATCCTCTCACAACAAAGATCCCTATAGGATAGGTGTAGCAATGGATAGCTCAAGTATGTGTGTGAGAAAACTAGGATTGAATTGGTGGAGGAAAATACAATAAATCACTTTTGAAAAACTCTTGATAAACTCTGCTTTTGAATGGAAGTATTTGACTCTTAAACAAGTGGAGAAAACTTCTCAAAAGAGTAAGAAAAACTAGCTCCAAAAATCACTTGAAAAACTTATTAAAAGCAGTCCCACAAAGCCCCCTTTAAATAGGCTCCAAAAACTAGCCATTGGGAGCCAGGATGACCTGTCGGTCGACCGCCCAGTCGACCGGCCAACGGTCAGAATTCTGATCGTTGTGCCAGCGGTCGACCGGCCAGTCGACCGTGGCATGATCGTTGTGCCAGCGGTCGACCGGCCGGTCGACCGTGGCATGGATACAAAGAGCTGAGCTCTCTGCCGGTCGACCGCCCGGTCGACCGGGGCCATTTCCAGAGAGCAGACACTCTCTGGCGGTCGACCGTGCCGGCCCATCCTGTGCACGTTGTGCACGTCGGTTGACCGTTCCTATCGACCGGCTCCTGGTCCGGTCGATCGGTCGGTCGACCGCCAGAGCCTGGCAGGCCATTTTCAGGATTTAAAACTTAGGTATTTTATTTTTAATTAATCCCATAAAATCTCTAAAAATTCACAAAAATAGTTTCAATATTATACTTTGATATACAAACATGTTTGAGTAAAATCAAGACATGTTACAAACATTTTGAACTATTTTTGTAACTTAGAAATTTTGGCTAAAAACAAAAACCGTATTTTTTCAAAATAGATTTTTCCAAAACTTCTCCAAATACAAAAACAAGATATATTTTTTAAACTCTTTGAAAGCATAGAGTGTATGGATATGATCCACTACACATACATGATGAAATATCTATGTTTTTGACATTAAGCTCTAAAATAAATTTGGTTAAAGACATGCATACTTTGAATTCCAAAAATCAAACCGGTATTTTTCTAAAATGAAAATCCTTTTATGAAAACTCATCTAAATCAAGAGTGTGTGTGTATATGGTATACTTGAGCAATTCACCAACTATTCTATCCTTTACATTTTATCTAAAATCAAAATCTTAATAAAAACAAACCTAGACTCAAGTCTTGATCTTGAAGGTCTTCACTTGAAGTCTTCTCATCTTCTTGACTTGGTCCAAACTTGATCCAAAGAGCTAGACTCTTCTTGAGTACTTGATGTGATCTTGATGCATAGGCTCTTGAATCAAACCGTGTTAGCTTCAAAACTTGACTTTAAATCCTTTGTTGAAGCTACACACCTACTAAGATCTTGATCACAAATCTGAGACTAAATAAACAGATGATCATTAGTACTATAACTACATGAGTAAATCATCATCAAAACTAGAGTGATGGGCCTTTGGGCCAACAGATCTTTCTCATGTGATTGATTGTAAATCAACTTATGAAGTTTGGAATGTTCTTATCATTACTTATGAGGGGACGTCGCAAGTCAAGAGATCCAAAATTGACTTGCTCCGTCCTCAATATGAGAATATGTATATGCTTTAAAATGAAAGTATAGATGAAATGCTCACTCGTTTCACCAAGATCACTAATACTTTATCCTCCTTAGGTGACAAGATTGATAATGATCAAAAGATCCGAAAGGTCATTAGAGCTCTTCCAAAATCTTGTGAAGTCAAGGCAACCACCCTCAAGGAGCTAAACGATAGGGAGGAGATGGACTTCTCTGGCTTCATCGGTAATCTCAAAACCCATGAGATGAAATGAAGATGAGGGAAGAAAGGGAAGCTCCAAAAAAGAAAGCAATAGCTTTCAAGGCGACTCCATCCTCCTTTAATGAAGAAGAATCATTGGAAGACTACGATGAGGACTTTGCCATGCTCATTAAAAAAGTGGGCAAGATGTTCTATAAGAAAGGTAGACAAAGTAACTTCCGAAGAGGAAGACATCAAGAAAAACTTGAAAAGAAAAGGAAGGAAACAGGTCCGTGCTTCCATTGCGAAAGAACAGGACATCTAATTGCGGATTGCCCCTCTTTACAAGCTATAACCTCCAAGAATGTACAAAAGAAGAAAAAGGCATGGTGGCCACGTGGGATGACTCGGAGACAGAATCCGAAGAGGAGATCGACCCGCACACATGTGTTTCATGGCACACGGTGATGAAACTTCTAAGGTAAACCTAGAAAACTCTTTAGAAGATGAGGATTTGACCATGGATGAATTAGCACAATTTTTTGAAGAATTACAAAATCGATATGAAATTTCTCTTGCTCAAAATAAAAAGTTGAAAAACGAAAATGATTTATTAAAGAACAAATTTGAGGTTGTTTTATATGAGAAAAATGATTTGTTAAAATCTTTTGAGAAAATGAAAATGAATTTTGAAAAATATAAAACTGCTTATAAGGGTAAAAGCCCAAGTATCACTAATAAAAAAATGAATTTTTAGAAATTCAAAACGCATTGAGGTTTTAGATACTACTTTGAAAAGTGTGCATTTGACATGAACAAATTTGCATCTATGTTTATCGAGGGAAAAACCCAAAGGAAACACACTCCTCATGCATCAAACACACACCATGAAAAGCATGCACACTCACATCAACACAAGCATGCATTTATGTATGGAAAAATATATACTTGTGCTCATTGTGGCCGCAAAGGCCATTTGGCTAAACTTGTTATGCAAAATTAAACATGATAAATAAAAATGTTTGGATTCGAGAAAATACTGACCCTACAGGACCCAAAAGATTTAGGTACCAAAGGACACACCAAACTTAATTGATACATGTGCCTCGTCCTCCTCCAAGGCTTAGGGGGAGATGGTGCCTAGGTGGTGGATGCATCAAAGCTTAACGAGCAAATCGTCACTTGCATCGCTATCAAAGAGGCACTTATTTTGGAGATTGCTCTTGATTTGGTGACTTCTCCACTTAAGATTTTATTTTTAACTAGACTTATACATGCATGAGATTTGCTAGTCCATTTTGTGATAATTTACTTTAATTATGTAGACTTGCATATCCTTATCTTTTTGTATCTTGACTATAGTTTAGATTGCATATTTAGTTTGCTTTTGTTTCTATACATGTCATATTTTGTTTGTCCATGTATCAAAATTTTTTTGGGATTAATAAATGTTTCTATAAGTATATTGTCAAAAATGATTTTTTTTTTTTGCAAATAAATAGAAATAGCAATTGTGCACCTCAACTCTTATTTAGAGGAATGACGAGAAGTTCAGAACCCTTAAAGGGGTATTCAGTTTCAATATCTCAAATTTATTGCTTATTTATTAAGAAATATATTGTTAATAGTAATAAAATAAAAATTAATTTTTTATGTGTTTTTCATGCCTATTATAGATTTAACATTATTCTCTTGTTTCATATGTAACATATATTAGTTCCTGTTTTCATATTTAAAAGAAAATAAATTAAAAACAAAATTAAAACTTATACTGTGTTTTGAGCTATTACGGTCGACCGAGTTAACCTGTCATAAGCCTGGTCGACCGGGCGGTCGACCGATACAACTTGGAACACAAAAAAAAAAAAAATTTACCCGAAGCCGGTCGACCGGGCGGTCGACCGAATGAAACCGAGTTTGCTCTCGGTTTGTGCCGGTCGACTGGGCGGTCGACCGAGAGTCGGGTAACCTGTTTTTTCACCTAGTTTTTAAAGCCCTAAATTCCCAAATCCCCTCATCTTCTCTTTTCCAACCGACTTCTCCTTTCTCCCCTCTTCAAGTCTCCTCCCCAAAACCTAATCCAACCCATTAAAACTCCTTCCAATCTAAAATTTCCTCCACAAAATTTGTCAAAATCCTTCTCAGGCTCCTGATCTGTAATTTTTCAGGATTTTTTCTTGGACTCTGAGGTATAACCAAAATTTCTCCTTAATCTTTTCAATTCTCTTTATTATTCTTGTTTTCCATTTTTATTTCTTACTATTATCCTGTTTAATCCTTCATCATATTGAAAAGATCCAGATCTGAGTAGGAAAAAAAACCCCTGAATTATTATCCAGCCCTTTCATCTCTCAAAATGCATCTCATAGATTTACTATAATCCACAATAAAAATGTCATCTCTGGTAGGACTATGGTGCTTAGTGATTTAGAGCACGTTAATCTTGTAAATATCTTGAGTACTAGTTCACTTGAGCATTTTGTCACCATGAAAGAACCAGTTTACCCTGAACTAGTCCATTATTTTTACTCTAACCTGTCTTTTCAAAATAATCATATCAGGTCTAGAGTTTTGGGTAAAGATATAAATATTTTTCTTGATAAATTTGCTCATCTTCTACACCTCTCCTGTGAGGGGGAAGATGTTTATAATGTGGATCTTCATGAATTTCCTTATCCTGACGGTGAGCCTGCCCGCACCGCCTCCATTTTGCTTCACGCTGATGATAACCCCGCTTTAGTTAGGAATGAGGAGGTGAAGTATTATACTCTCACCGCTCAAGTCTTAGCTAAAATCATTTTCTATAACGTTCTGCCAAAATCAGGAGAGTATAGTCACGCTAGAGGTTCTGTTCCTCTTTGGATCTATTGCCTTCTGAAAGGCATTAGAATAAATGTTTGTAAACTCATCATCGATTACATAACATCCAATCATCTTCTGTCCCAAACCGATACTTGCCCTTTGGGATGCTTATTACACTCCTTCTAAAGCAACTCAGATTCGATCTTTCCACTGAACGGTCCATCGAACCGTCAATTGATATCAACAGCACTCTACTCAAGAGGATGCGTGTTAGAGAGTGTGCTCCTGCTCCTCAGCCGCAGCCTATCATACCTGCTGCTGCTCCAAGATCTTCTTCTGCTCCTTTTGATCCCTATCAAGCTCTCTCCACTCAGCTTCGGGAGCATAGCCTGCAGATGTCCACTCAGATAACCGCTCACTTCCAGCAGCTAGAGCAGCGAGTGGACAATGATCTTTATCACATTTGTGATTCTATTCGCTATATACAGACCTACGTTTATGACATCTACAATAGGAACACTTGGCCAGCTCCTCTTCCGAGTGGTCGCTCAGCCTCTTTCTCCCACGGGTCCTCCTTTCGACGCATGGGCTCCTCCTGTTGTTCCTGAGGCACCAGCTTCCCCAGAAGACCCTAATTTCCAGGAGGGTTGACCCCTTTTGTTGATGACAAAAAGGAGGAGAGTTATTTTAATGGAGTTATTTGAGGGTTTGAGGGAGTTAGTTTTATGTTTGGAGTTTCTATTTTCTGTATTTGGATATGTAGTTTGTTTGTTTTATGGACATATGCATCATGTGTTTGTGTGTATTTGGTTTTTGAGGTTGGTATGAACCTTTAAGCATGTATGGACATATTTATTTCTGATATGGCAGTTATCCTTATTGTCTCTATATGGTATATGTATTTGGTTGTGTATTGTTTCTTATTCCCTGTTGATCCAACCATCTACCACTTATTTGGAGGCTGGAGGTATTTTTGGATGGATGGAGGTAACCATTTGTGCGTACTCTTTCCCATCTCTGTATTCTTGTTATGCATAGATGGTTGGCATATGAGTCTAACTGTTATATCCTTTATATATGCTTTTACTTTGCATTTAGCTCTATATGTCTTAATCTTATATATGCAGGTGTTAAGGGGGAGCTTCACTTGAAGTCTCTTCCAAAAAATTTATAATAACTCTATATGTTTTGTCATCATCAAAAAGGGGAAGATTGCTGGCCCAAAGGCCATTAGCCCTAATTTTGATGATAACAAACCATATGTAGTTAGGTATTAACAAAATCATTTAATTAAGTTTCAGGAAAAAATCATATGTTGCATTTCGGCTCCATCACAAGACTCACACATTTGTAAGCAAGGAAGATTTAGATTCCAGAGCCAACACACTAGAAGAGCTCAAGGATCAAGCATGTCGAGAAGACTATTTCAAGATTTGTATTTTTATCTATTTTCATTTTAGTTAGGATTTATAGTCATTTGTTAAAATCAAGATGAAAGAAGTTGATAGTTTTTGAGATTGTCACGTACACACATTTCATATTACTTTGTGTTTTCTAGCAAAAATTTATTATCATGTTTCTTACCAAGTTTCAGAAAATAAAGTTTCAAAAAATCAGTTTGGAAAAAACCAGTTTTTTTGTTTTAGAAAAGATTTTATCAAAATATAGTTCCAATTTATTTGGTGTTGATTTATGATCACACTCTACTTCCTCAAAGCCCTAGAACTCTATTTTGCATTATCCATCAAAAGAAAATTTATTGGAAAAAGATTGGTTTTGAAAAGATATCCAAAAACCTACTTTTGCCCTTAGCCGGTCGACTGTGCGGTCGACCGCTGGCAGAGCAGAACTGCTCTATTCGTCGACCGAGCGGTCGACCGACGTGCACCAAAGTGCATGCGTGCACTTCGGTTGACCGG
Organism: Agave tequilana; assembly: GCA_038442645.1. NCBI lineage: Eukaryota > Viridiplantae > Streptophyta > Magnoliopsida > Asparagales > Asparagaceae > Agave > Agave tequilana. The sequence goes on along the minus strand of JAVJIF010026181.1, from coordinate 26,381 downwards.
TCCGGTCGACCGACTACAAGAGCAGTGCTCTCTGTTTGTTCCAGTCGACCGATCCGGTCGACCGACAGAGAGTTTTACTCTCTGTTTGGGATCCACGGTCCACTTTCCCAACGGTAAGAAATCCAACCGTTGGCGATCGACCGCCCAGTCGACCGGCAACAGAAAATTCTGCTGAGTTTGCTCCAACAGCTAGATTCTGTTTTGTCTTACCAATGATCTATTGTATTTTCTAGCCTGGTTTTCATCCCCTATAAATAGTGGGAGTATGAAACAACTTAAAAACAAGATTTACAAGCCTTATATAAAAGTTTTCATACTTTAGCCTCTTAGCAAAAGATTTTCTCTTGAGCCAACTATCTCCAAAATTTGGTGTTTTAGCTTGAGCCTTTCCTCTACATCTTCACTTGCTATTTGTACTACACAATCCCAAGTGTTTCACTTCCTCATCTTGGCTGTAGAGTTGTGCTTGTGAGCTATCTTTGTGATCAAGTGTTGATCACCATTTTTCTTCATTGAGAAGTTGTAGAGGTTGCGGCCTTGAGCGAGTTAGTGAGCTCCAAGTTGGTGTTGCAGCACCATGAGAGAGGACAAATGTGTTCGAAGAGTTCTAATGAGAACTTGTAATCGATTGACGATCTGATGAGATCGCTCATAGTGAAAATCCTTCATTGTGTTGAAGGCGGGGACGTAGAGTAATGGCTCGAATCTCGAAACATATTCTTGTGTTTATGATTGTCTACTATCCTCTAAACTCTATTATCTCTTTACTGTTGGCCCAAAGTGTAAGATCACCTAGAGGGGGGTGAATAGGTGATGGCTAATCTAATGGTCACTTGTGAACAAATAATGCGGAATTAAAACTAAGTTGACCAAATTAAAGTTTCTTTTAATTAAACACTTATGTATAACTCAAGAGTGTTGCCGAATTCCCCTTGCGAGGTTCTGGACAAGCTCCTCTAGATTCCCCTTGAATGGGTTGAGGTGCCGCGTTGGCTCTCTTGGTTGAATACTAGTGTTAACAAGCAATCCCACGCAAGTATGTATATCAATTATGAGCACAAGGGAATATATCATGCATATATAAGATGAACACAATAAATTGAATGCAAGATATAAAATAGAGACAAAAAGAGAAAGAGAGCAAGAGTGAGCAATCGCAAACACAAAGGGTTTGTTTCGAGGTTCGAGCACACTTGCTCTACATCCCCGCCTTCGACACACGAAGGATTTCCACTATGCAAGATCCCACCGGATCTCTCCTCGGTGCCGCAACACCTACAAGCCCTCGGACTCTCTAGTCCCTTACACACCACAAGCCCACCGGCTCGTCGAGGCCGCACCTCAAGCTACAAGTCCTCACTAGGACCCAACAACACCAAGTCCTCACTAGGACCCGAAACAAACCGCGAACACAACCGTCCGCCTTCTCAAAGAACAAGAAATGATCTCTTGGTGATCTAAACACTTGATCACCAATTACAAACTCTCACTACAACTCTCCTATAGGATAGATATAACAATGGATGCTCAAGTGTAGTGTGAGAAATCAAGAAAAGAACTATGGTGAAAACTCAAGAAATCACTTTTATCACTCTTGATAAATTCTTCCTATTTGATTGGAAGTATTTGCTCTCAAATATGTGGAGAAAACTTTCTAAAAAGAATGAGAAAAACTGGACAAAAGCTCTCCTAAAATCTTGGCTTCAAACAATGACAAAACCCCCTTTATAGAGGTCAGAAAAATCTGACCGTTGGGGTCTGTCAGAGCTGCCGGTCGACCGGCCGGTCGACCGGTAACGGTCAAAAATCTGACCGTTACAGCCTCCGGTCGACTGGCCCGGTCGACCGGGAAGAACAGAGAGCACTGCTCTCAGTTCCGGTCGACCGGCCCGGTCGACCGCACAAAACGTGCACAGTTTTGTGCACGTCGGTCGACCGGCCCGGTCGACCGACCTCTGTGCAATGGGTTGACTTGGAGCACAGTTTTGAGGTCTAAAACGTTCGAATATGGGAATAAGTATATAGGATGAATTTGTAGATATTGAAGTCTTCTTTCTAATGCAACTTAAATCAAATCAATATCAATTCGGATTTGAAAGTTATCAATAAAATACTAAAAGGTATCAAATCAGAAACTGTAAACTATTTTTCAGACTTCAACCCAATATTTGACATTCTTAACATTTAAATCAGAAAATGATTATTGAATATTAAATGTAGCTCTGAAAGTCATCTTTAAAATGCAATTTAAATCATATTAATTGAATAAGAGAATCAAAAGTTATGACTAAAAGACTAAAAGAGTGTCGAGAGTTCTAAAATGGTTTTGGTTAAAAACACATGTATATTTGAAACACCAAAAACCAAAACGGTATTTTCTAGAACTAAAAATCTTTTATGAAAACACATATAAATCAAGAGTGTGTGTGTGATATGAACTTGAGCAATCCACCAACTATTCTATCCTTTACATTTTAACTAAAACAAAACAAAATCTTATACCTAGACACAAGTCTTCAACTTCTTGAAGTCTTCCCTTGAAGGCTTCTCATCTTCTTGACTTGGTCCAAAAGTAATCCACCGAGCTCATCTCTAGATGTGTACTTGTTGCATAGGCTCGTGAATCAACCGGTGCTAGCTTCCAACTTGTCTTTAAATCCTTTGTTGAAGCTCCACACCTACTAAGATCTTGATAAGGAATCTGTCACTAATTAAACACAAGATTATTAGTAATCATAACTTCATGAGTTGATCATCATCAAAACTAGGGTGATAGGCCTTTGGGCCAACAATCTCCCCCTTTTTGATGATGACAAAACTCATGAAGTTATATATGCATGGATTAAAGTAAAGCTTCAAAGAAGCTCCCCCTTAACTCATGCATATCAAATAAGCAATAGATAAGGCAATGAGGCACGTGAATATGTATGCAAGTATGGAGATAAAACATGCAACAAGTATAAATCAAAATCTTTTTCTCCTATTTGCAATACAAATATATATATGCATAAATACAAATCTTATACAACCTTAAGTAAGGAAGACAAATATTCTCTCCCCTTAAGTAAGGAAATCATGCATATATCACAAATACATCACAAATACTTCTCCCCCTTTTTGTCAATCATCAACAAAGGGTTCAAAGTAAAAGCAAATCAAAACAAATTTTCTCCCCCTTTTTGTCAAAAATAAAGAAGTCAAGGAGGGGCAATCAAAATTTTGAATTTTTCTCATCAAAACAAAATCATTAATTCTATTTTATCAAAACAAATTTTGAATTTTCTTTTTGATATCAAATAAAAAATATTGATACCATTTTAAAATCTAATGCATAAGCTTGAAAAATAAGATTTGAATTAAGCTTAGCATTAACAACACATGAAGAATTCGAACTAGTTAAATGAGAGTGTTTAACAACTAGTACGAAATCCTTCTATCAAGGAATAAATCTAAGGATTTTCATGAAATAGCAATGAAACACAAAACACTCAAACACTCTAATCTATAAAGTCCAAATAGTTTCAAAAGAAGTGAGTGTACTAATGTTATGTGAAACATGGCATCATGAAAATGGCAATAAGGTACAATATTCCTTAGAAAATCATAAACATCAAAATCATCTCACATTTTTTTTATTAAATCATTGAAAAAAAAAATCTATATGTCAAGATATATGTATGTTTTGACAATACATGAAATATACATACATATCTCTTAAACTCAAGTGAGTCTATATGAATGGATTTGCATTGAAGGCAAAAGACTCAAGAGTTATACATGTATATTTTAAGGTTTGGCAAAATACACATATACATGAAATAAAAGGCACATGATCATAAATCAAATCCAAAAGGTGAACATAAGTTTAAATATGTATGAATCATCAAAACTAAGCAATACAAGTACATTTCAAGGGTTCAAATAAGCATTTAAGCACACTTACTAATAGATCTTTTGAGGCCCATGATATGTTCAAGTATAAATCCTAGTGTTGACAAAAACTAACATATAAACTAATATTCAAATCATGAAGCATTAAATTTTAAGAAAAATTGAATCATGTGACAATCTCAAAAACTATTTGAAGAATACATAACTAGTATAAATTGTTTTTGAAAACTAGTTAAAGATCCTTCAAATATGTCAAATCATATGTTTTTCATGAATGAGACTAAGTACATAAAAATCCAAGCACTCATAGTCCATAAAGCTCATAAATATATTTTTGAATAAAAGATGAGTGTTCAAAGGTTATGTAAATAGTATTTTCATGAAAGTTGTCATTGAAGTTCAAATCACATAGAAATCATTGTTATCAAATCAACACAAAATCATTTTTATTAAAAACTACAATCTTCATGGTATATGTATGAATTATACAAATCTAACAATACACATACATATCCCAAAATTGTAAAAGAGTCTATCAAATATTTGCATGAAAGCTAGAGACTCACGGGTATACATGTATATTTATTAGATTTGAATTAAACACACATATACATGAGGTAAGATCAAGGATAGGCATAACAAGTATAAATGACCGAATCATCAAAACTAGCCTATACACATGCATATAGTGGATACAAATGAGCATGAAGTTCAAATATATATGAGTCAATTGTAGTTCACTATTCATATATGTATAAATGTAAGTTTTGACACATTCTACATTTAAGCATGTAAATACCACATGAAGCACATAAAATCTTAAACATGAACATGCTATGAATGATATTATGAAAATAAAAGCATGTACATAAATAAAATAGGAGTTTAGAAATTGTTACCAACTCCAAAGCTCCTAGCATGGTGGTTGATCCACCAAAGCTCCTTGATAGCGATGCAACCCAAAAGTATATCCATCATGTCCAAGTGCATCCACTACCAAGGTACCATCCCTCTCACGTTTTGTGAGAGCCCTCACCTACATCACAAGCAAAAGGTGGGGGTTTTGGTACCCATATTTTCTTGGGTCCTTTGGGGTTAGCTTTATTATAAGGAACCCAAAATCCTTTAGACATAGCAAAATATAAGTTATGCTTCTTATCAAAACAATATTTTGCTAAATGGCCTTTGCGACCACAATGTGTACAAGTGTACACCCTATCATGATGCTTATGAGTGTGATTGTGATCGTGATGTGCAACATAAGCATGAGCATGATGTGTATGTGCATGAGCATGGGGAACTTGTTTCTTTTGAAACAAAGATTCCAACTTAGAATGATTGAATGCACATGTGCTCAAATTAGAGCTCAAATTTTCTATCTTATTTTTCAAATTCTTAATCTCATTTTTATCAATGTTTGCATGAGAAGCATGATGAGATGAAGAGTCAATTTTCTTTTTCTTTTGAAAAACATTATCCTTTTCTTTTTCAACAAATTTTCTTTTAAAGACTTATTTTCTTGCAAAACAACTTCTTTTTGTTTTCCACCAAATCAATCTTATTTTTCAAAATCATATTTCCTTCACATAAAACATTCAATTTAGACATTAAGGAAATATTCTCATTTTTCAAATCTTCATTTTCTTTTTCTAAGCATGCCATTTTATTTTCTAAAGAATCTTTAACATTAAGCATGGCATCAAAATTCTTTTTCAAAATTTTATTATCTTTTTCTAAACATGCAATGTTACTTCTAAAAGAGTCATGTTCTACATGCATGCAAGCAATATCCTTTTTCAAGTTTTTATTTTGCTTTTTAATTATGTCATATCTCTCAAGCAATAATTGGCAAAATGAATTTAGCTCATCATATGACATAGTAGCATCCTCATCCTCGGATTCGGAAGTTACCTCAAGGGGGTTATCCCCTTGGACCATGTAGCACTTGTTGGAGGTGTCGCTTCCAACATCCGAATCGCTCCCGGCATAATATAGATCCTTTTCGCCAAGGGAGGTGATGATGTTCCAAGCTACAAAAGCCGAATCAATGTTAGCAACCCTAAATAAGTAATCATCATTTAGGGTACTCTTCAAAGCATTAAGGGCTTTTGCATTAGCCTCAAGATTCTTACCATTCAAGCAATAATCATTATTAGTGATGGCAAGATAAGCATGAATTCCTAAGGCTTTGAGGTACAATGACATCTTAACCTTCCAAGTTTGGATGTTAAGAATATCAAAGGTGGGTGGTGACATGAAGTCCATAGTGTGTGTACAAATCTTGTGATTAGCCTAAAAGAGGATCTTTAACTCTTAGGTTGTTAGACCCAATATCAAGAGCACTAGCTCTGATACCAATTGTAAGATCACCTAGAGGGGGGTGAATAGGTGATGGCTAATCTAATGGTCACTTGTGAACAAATAATGCGGAATTAAAACTAAGTTGACCAAATTAAAGTTTCTTTTAATTAAACACTTATGTATAACTCAAGAGTGTTGCCGAATTCCCCTTGCGAGGCTCTGGACAAGCTCCTCTAGATTCCCCTTGAATGGGTTGAGGTGCCGCGTTGGCTCTCTTGGTTGAATACTAGTGTTAACAAGCAATCCCACGCAAGTATGTATATCAATTATGAGCACAAGGGAATATATCATGCATATATAAGATGAACACAATAAATTGAATGCAAGATATAAAATAGAGACAAAAAGAGAAAGAGAGCAAGAGTGAGCAATCGCAAACACAAAGGGTTTGTTTCGAGGTTCGAGCACACTTGCTCTACATCCCCGCCTTCGACACACGAAGGATTTCCACTATGCAAGATCCCACCGGATCTCTCCTCGGTGCCGCAACACCTACAAGCCCTCGGACTCTCTAGTCCCTTACACACCACAAGCCCACCGGCTCGTCGAGGCCGCACCTCAAGCTACAAGTCCTCACTAGGACCCAACAACACCAAGTCCTCACTAGGACCCGAAACAAACCGCGAACACAACCGTCCGCCTTCTCAAAGAACAAGAAATGATCTCTTGGTGATCTAAACACTTGATCACCAATTACAAACTCTCACTACAACTCTCCTATAGGATAGATATAACAATGGATGCTCAAGTGTAGTGTGAGAAATCAAGGAAAAGAACTATGGTGAAAAACTCAAGAAATCACTTTTATCACTCTTGATAAATTCTTCCTATTTGATTGGAAGTATTTGCTCTCAAATATGTGGAGAAAACTTTCTGAAAAGAATGAGAAAAACTGGACAAAAGCTCTCCTAAAATCTTGGCTTCAAACAATGACAAAACCCCTTTTATAGAGGTCAGAAAAATCTGACCGTTGGGGTCTGTCAGAGCTGCCGGTCGACCGGCCGGTCGACCGGTAACGGTCAAAAATCTGACCGTTACAGCCTCCGGTCGACTGGCCCGGTCGACCGGGAAGAACAGAGAGCACTGCTCTCAGTTCCGGTCGACCGGCCCGGTCGACCGCACAAAACGTGCACAGTTTTGTGCACGTCGGTCGACCGGCCCGGTCGACCGACCTCTGTGCAATGGGTTGACTTGGAGCACAGTTTTGAGGTCTAAAACGTTCGAATATGGGAATAAGTATATAGGATGAATTTGTAGATATTGAAGTCTTCTTTCTAATGCAACTTAAATCAAATCAATATCAATTCGGATTTGAAAGTTATCAATAAAATAGTAAAAGGTATCAAATCAGAAACTGTAAACTGTTTTTCAGACTTCAACCCAATATTTGACATTCTTAACATTTAAATCAGAAAACGATTATTGAATATTAAATGTAGCTCTGAAAGTCATCTTTAAAATGCAATTTAAATCATATTAATTGAATAAGAGAATCAAAAGTTATGACTAAAAGACTAAAAGAGTGTCGAGAGTTCTAAAATGGTTTTGGTTAAAAACACATGTATATTTGAAACACCAAAAACCAAAACGGTATTTTTCTAGAACTAAAAATCTTTTATGAAAACACATATAAATCAAGAGTGTGTGTGTGATATGAACTTGAGCAATCCACCAACTATTCTATCCTTTACATTTTAACTAAAACAAAAAAATCTTATACCTAGACACAAGTCTTCAACTTCTTGAAGTCTTCCCTTGAAGGCTTCTCATCTTCTTGACTTGGTCCAAAAGTAATCCACCGAGCTCATCTCTAGATGTGTACTTGTTGCATAGGCTCGTGAATCAACCGGTGCTAGCTTCCAACTTGTCTTTAAATCCTTTGTTGAAGCTCCACACCTACTAAGATCTTGATAAGGAATCTGTCACTAATTAAACACAAGATTATTAGTAATCATAACTTCATGAGTTGATCATCATCAAAACTAGGGTGATAGGCCTTTGGGCCAACACAAAGGCCTTCCAATCTAGTTTTGATGAAGATTAACTCATGTAGTTATGTGTACTAATAATCTTGTGATTTTAGTTTCAGATCATTAATCAAGTTATTAGGTGGTGATTAGCTTCAACAAGATGATTGGAAGCTTTCACATGTTGATTAAAGAGCCCGAGCGTCAAAGATCATATATAGCACTTGCTCGGTGGATCAAAGAGTTTTGGATCGAGTCGGCTTGGAGTTTGCGCTCTACAAGAAGACTTCGGTACCATAGTTTAGTTTTGTGTTTAGATCCAAATTGTAAAGATTAGAATAGTATGATAATGCTCAAGTTCACAACACACACGTTTCATGTTTTGAATATTGGATTTCGGTTTTTCCGTTTTAGGTTTAACCAATCTTGGTTTCATGAATAGATAGATCAAAACAAGTTTATATGGTTAATGTATATATGATTTGTTCTATATACATGCATGCTTAATTTCCTAGACAAACTTAGTTTGATAGTCTATTTCATGTGTTTTATGTTTTGGTATTTTTGACAAAACATATTTTGGAATTATTAACAAAAACATGGATATATATTTGTTTCATGTATATTGGATTTCTATCCATATGCATTATGCTTCAAAGTGTTTAAATATCATGTTTTTGTGTTTGGAAGAGTTTTGGACAAAACGTATTTTCTATTCAAAATCTAAGTTTTAGAAAATACAGCTTTTGGTTTTTGGTAAAAATGATAAGACACAAAAATAGTTCATATTGATTAATATTTGAGCTAAACTTTTACCACATGTTTATATATCAATGCAAAATGATAAAACTATTTTTGGTGATTTTTAGAAAAGATAAAAGAATTTTAAACATGTTTTTAACTCAGTTTTCTGTTCCGGGCTTCAACCAGTCGAATAGTCTTCTGACCAAGTCGACTTGGCTGAAGTCGGTCGACCGGGTCGGTCGACCGACGTGCACAGATTTGTGCACGTTTGGCAGACACTGGACGGTCGACCGTCAGGTCGACCGGGTCTGAGAGCAGAGCTCTCTGTTTGTTTGGGTCGACCGGGGCGGTCGACCGGTAGCTACCAATGGGCAGAATTTGACCGTTGGCCGGTCGACCGGCCGGTCGACCGGCAGTGCATTTTTGGCAGTTTCTGCTGCCAATGGCTATATTTTTCTGGGGTCTATAAATACCCCATTGGAAAGAGTTTTTCTCTAAGATTTTTTGTGCGAATTTTTCCCTACTCTCTGGTGTTTTCACAGCAATCAAAAGAAGTTTTTGGACTTGAATTGAACAATCTTTTTGGTGTTTTTGTTAGGGTTTGGAAAATCAAAGAAAGGGTTTTTGGGAAAAGATTTTGATTGAACTTCTCTATCTTAGTTTCAGTTTTTCTTAAAGGTTTTTTCTTTGTGATTTTGATTTCCATCCCATTGGTTTTCTCCACACTTGAGCTAAAATTTACTATCTCATTCTATAAGATCTTTGTGTGAGAGAAAGAATTGTTTGTGGTTGTTTCTTAGACCACCAAGTTGTAAACCCAATCTTTATTTGGCTTTATGCCTTTGGGTTGTATCCCTCAAGTTGTGAGGTGATCCTTGTGTTGCTTGGTGCTAATCCCTCAAGTTGTGAGGTGATTGTTTTGTTGGATTGGAGCTTGCCTCAAGGAGGAGGTTGTGGTTGTAAAGAGAGGAGTTGGGTACTCCTTGTGAGAGTTCTTTGTGGACTTGCTAGTGGATTAGAAATCCTTCGTGTGTCGAAGGCGGGGATGTAGAGCTGGGTGCTCGAACCTCGAAACATATCTTGTTGTTTGCGCTTGATCCATTGACTCTCTCTATCTCTCTCTTTACTTTGTGCCTTGCAACTATTCATATTGTGCATTCATAATTGCTTGGCTTGGTTGTGTGTGCATCACTTGTTGATAGCACTTGAGTGTATTGCATTAAGTTTTTAAATTCGCATTGAGTTCATTAGATTAGCATTATCACCTATTCACCCCCCCTCTAGGTGATCTTTCATTTACTTGCACTTATATTGTTTACTCTTTTGCCGATCTATCTAATTGTTATTGTTTATTGCTAATTTATTTTTAATTTCGCATTATTTGCCATTAAGTATAGTCATCACCTATTCACCCCCTCTAGGTGATTTTCAACCGGCCCATAGGCTAGAGTCTTGTGCACATTTTGTGCATATTGGTTGACCGATCAGTCGACCAAGCTCTGGTCCGGTCGACCGGCCGGTCGACCGCCAGAAGGCTCAGACCATAATTTTTTGGGTAAAGAATGGACTTGTAAACACCCTAAAAATCAAATAAAATGCATAAAATTCTACAAAAATAAGTTCTCATTAATACTTTGAAATACAAATATGTGTGATAAAAATTCAACACATATTACAAAATATTTGAACTATTTTTGAGGCTTAGGAATTTATCTTTAAACAAAAACCATATTTTTCAAACACCAACTTCAAAATGAAAAATCCATTTTTCAAAACTTATATAAATACAAAAATATGATATTGAAATACTTTTTGAAGCATAGTGTGTGGATAGAATCTAATACACATATAAATGATATATCTATGTTTTTGACATTAAATCCAAAACTAAGTTTTAATGAACAAAACATGAAAAATACATGAAATAGAGTCATCAAAATAAGTTTTTCTAAACATATAAAGCATAGGTGCATATGGATGAATCGTATATACAACCATGTAAATTTCTTTTGATTCTATCTATTCATGAAAACTAAAGATATATACTTTAAAAATCCAAAAATGATTAAATCGAATCCAATAAACTTTTGAACTTTTGTGTCTGTGTGTACTTGAGCATATAAAAACTAAACTATCCTTACACAAGATCTAAATGATTAGTCTACAGTTTTGCATTATTATATTTCATTTTTCTACTGATTTATGAATAAAATATTGGTCTAAACTATGTTTTAGTCTCTCTAGCAGATAATCAAGACAGGAGGACAAGGGTGATAAGAGCTTAAGTAAATCCATTTTTGAGTAATTAAATCCGCATTTCTTGGAGACCAAGTAAGGGAGTTTCTAGAAGATGCATTGAACCTAGACCCTTGTGGGTGTCCGACGCAAATCTGGACAAAATTAACCGAATCTGAGCATATCTGGATGGTCCCCGAAGCAACATGAACCCACACACCAAAACCAGGGACCAAGGTCCCTGGTATTGCCGCGTCGCATTTTCGTGGCCCTATGGTGGGCCTACGCGTCGATTTTGAAGCATAGCCTTTTCTCATCTTCTGGAACCTCCTTCTGCCTATAAATACTGTAGGGTTTGGCTGAAACGCAAGCAGATTGAAAATAGGATAGGTTTTCTCTCTTTCTGTTGTAGATTAGGATTTTCTTTCTCTTTCAGTTTATATTTTCTTTTCTTTTATAGATCATGTATTAGGGTTGAGTTGATTCAGAAAGAGATAGAGAGATATTGATGTAATAGATGGTGGCAATCTATATAAAGATGTCTCCTTTCTTCTCCATTATAATCTTCTCCATCTTCTACATGATGCTTAGATAATTTTTCTTCTCATGACAATCTAACTATTAACTACTAACCACTAACCATCTAACCACTTACTTGATATTCCATATGAATCTAATAACATTTACAAGGCCTTGCTCTTGCAAGAGTTATTGATGGCTCATGATGATGGATTCTAGCATTCTATCATTTCTAACATCTAAACCACAAACTTGCTAACTTGCAATGTCTTCTTTATTTCATGCTCACCTCTAACCGGTTTTAATGATCTAATAGTAGCTTGCAACTTGTTGTGTGGTATGGATGTGTTGCTTGAATGTAGAAGAACAATTTTATGTGCCATGCTCTGTATCGTCTCTTGAAGCCAAGGATTAGTGATGGCCAAGGATCCATGTGAGGCAACTATCACTAAGAGATTAGCATGGTTAGTGGAGAAATTAGTAGTTAGTAGCCATGAGTTTTCTTTTTACTTTATTTTAGAACCAATTTCCTAAATCTCTTTTATCATTTTCCTATTATTGTTTTCACCACCTTCTTAGTTCACCTTTATTTCATCTTCTTTTTGTTTTCAAAACCACTTCTATTTATTTTCACATCGTCATTTTCATCGCCTTCTCCACCTATCACTTCTGGATTTCTTTTCTTTATCTTTTTCTCATTCTTTAACAAAGAAGAACTGTTAACATAACACGTGAATAAAAACTGTTAATGCTTCTATCTCCTCCCGTCCCTGTGAATTCGACCAGTTGAGCCAATGTTATAACGGAAGTATCGAGGGAACATTCGCACACATACATAATTATACTGATTTCATAAATTTCAAGTTTTCAAGTGCTGGCTTCGTCCCGATCAAATTTTTGGCACCATTGCCGGGGATGAGAATGGTTTTGATTTCACATTTTTGTGAACATTCTCTTCTCTGTTTTGATGTGCATGTTAATTTTTACAAACTGAACAATGCAGAACTCTCCTTGTACTTGCATGTCCCTGCTCTAGAAAGCAGAGACCTTGCTTCTCTAATTGTGCCGCGAAAATCAAAGAAAAGTCGCGAAAATGCGGCAATTTGTGGCATTTTGACTTCATCTTTTGCAGGGTTTTTGCAAGTTGCATATGTTGATATGTTCTACTGCTAAATTTCTGCTTTGATTGCTTACACATTATAATAAATTAAAGAAGTAAAATATGGTATTTGAATACTTTTAAAATGATTTAGACATTTGCATTTTGACACGTGTCAATTCAATTCCAATATACTGTATTTTGTTCTGTTGTTGTGATCTGAACTGAGGTGTACATATGGTCTTGTATATTGTTGGCCCAGAGGCCTTTCAATCTAGTTTTGATAATGATTAACTCATATAGTTATAGTTTACTAATAATCTTGTGATATTTAGTTTCAGATATTTAACCAAGATATTAGTAGGTGATTAGCTTCAACAAAAGTGTTTTTGGAGCTTTCACATGGTGATTCAAGAGCTCGAGCGTCAAGTTCACATCTAGCACTCGGTTGGAGTCAAGCTCGATGGATCACGTTTGGATCGAGTCAACTTGGAGACGGCATTCTACAAAAAGACTTCGGTTTATTTAGTCTAAGATTTTTATTTTAGATCTTGTGTTAAGGTAGATAGTGTTGATATGCTCAAGTTCACAATACACACAAACACAAATTTCATGTTTTGGTTTTTCGATTTAACCGATCTTGATTTTTATGAATAGATAGAATCAAAACAAGTTTACGTTGTTTAATGTATATTAGATTTGATCTATATACATTTATGCTTCATCTATTTAGAAAAACTTATTTTGATAGGCTATTCATGTATTTGGAGTTTTGTATTTAAATAAAACTTATTTTTGGAATTAATGTCAAAAACATAGATATAAATATTTACATATATATTGGATTCAATCCATATATAATATGCTTCAAAGTTATTTAAATATCATGTTTTTATATTTACATGTGTTTTGAAAAAAATCGGATTTCCTTTTCAAAAATTCAAGTTTTGGACAATACAGTTTTTGATTTAAGGCAAATTTTCTATCAAACAAAAATGGTTCAAATAGTTTGAAATATGTGTTGAATTTTTATCACACTTATTTGTATTTCAAAGATAATATAAGAACTGATTTTTGTGTAATTTATGCGTTTTTATAGGATTTAATCAATGATAAAAACTCAAGTTTTTAAGACCTATAATTAGTTGGACTGGCTGACTGCCGGTCGACCGGACCGGTCGACCGTAGCAGTGGTCGGTCGACCGATCCGGTCAACTGACGTGCACAGGATATGCACGCAGCCAGGCTGTTAGGCCGGTCGACTGGAACGGTCGACCGCCAGAGAGCCTCTGCTCTCTGGAAAAGGCCCCAGTCGACCGACCCGGTCGACCGGCAGAGAGCTCTGCTCTTTGTATCCGGCTTCGGTCGACCGTGCGGTCGACCGTCCAGAGAGTCGTTGCTCTTTGGCTCCAGTCCCGGTCGACCGGGCGGTCGACGGTCAAAACTTGACCATTGGCCGGTCGACCGGCCGGTCGACCGGAAGGGCAAATTTGCCCTTGCCAGCTGCCAACGGGCAGATTTCATATGGGGCTATATATACCCCATATTTGAGTTGATTTTTAACAAGAGCTAAATTTCTCATCTTCTCAAGTATTTTAATACAAGTTTTTAAAAGAGTGTTTAAGCCAAAAGATTTTATCTTTATTTGTTTTAAAGGGTTGGAAAAATTAAGAAAAGGAGAAGTCTTTGGGATTGTTTTTTATCTTCATTTTCATTATAATTCTAGAAGTTTTTCTAAGAGTTTTTCTTTGTGTTTTTAATTTCCTAACTCTTTATTTCTCACACTTGAGCTTATCATTCTATCCTATCTATAGGATCTTTGTTTTAGTGAGAAAATTGGTTTGTGATTGAAAGAGACCACCAAGTTGTAAACCTTCCATCTTTGTGATATCCCTCTAGTGAGAGGTGATAGTATTGATATCCCTCAAGTATGAGGTGATTGTGGAAGTGGTGTTTGTATCCCTCTAGTGAGAGGTTGATCTTTGTTTGGCTAAGTGCCTATCCTTCTAAGTATAGAGGTGATTTATTTTGTGCCTTGCCTCTAGTGAGAGGTTATATTGTTGGAGAGAGGAGTTGTGTACTCCCAAGTTGTATTTGCCCAAATCTTCAGTGGAGGTTTCCTGTGTGGGAAGTCCTGTGTGGACAAGTTAGTGAAAATCCTTCTGTGTGAAGGCGGGGACGTAGAGCTGTGTGCTCGAACCTCGAAACATATCTCGGTGTTTACGTTTGATCCACTTTCTCTAACTTTCTCTCTCTTACATTGTGCATTGCATCATATCATTCATGTCTTATATGCTTGTGTTTGTTTGTATGCCATACTTGTGTTAAACCATGAGAGCTTCATATAGCACCTCAACTCTTATTCAGAAGAATCAAGAGGAGTTAGTCCAGAGCCCTTCACCGGGAATTCCGTTACACTCTTTGGTTACACTAAGTGTGTTGCAATTAAGTTTTAATTTCCGCATTATTTGTCATTGATTAGCCTTACACCTATTCACCCCCCTCTAGATGTACTTTCAATTGGTATCAGAGGACGCTCCTGATATTAGGTTTAACCACGTAGGAGTGAGATCTTGGTTTGCTAATCTATCATTTGCATTTACACACATATAGTTTACACTTATAGATTTCCCTCTCATGTTTGATATCTCTAAAATTGATATATGGAAGGTTCTAATGAGTTGTCATTTAAAAGCCATAGGTTATAAAGTTTACCTTGCTATTACCAAGGAATCCTACCTTAGTAATAGCATGCATATAGAGGCCAATGCACAAGCCCTAGAGGCACTTAGAAAATCACTTAGTAAAGAATAATTAAACATAGTTTCTCATTGTGTTTCGCCTTCATAGTGTGGAACATCTTGATCTCTCCAAAGCTTCAATTGCCAATCCAAGTGGAGAAGGAATCTAGTAAGGATGAATCTGAACAACGATGCTACATGGTCCAAGGGAATGACTCCCTTGAGGTGTATTCGGAATCCCAACTAGATGATTGTGCTAGTTCTTCCGGCGATGATCATATTGATGCTGATGCATTGAATGAAGAGCAATCTATTGTTTGTGAGAACCTCCTTGAAAAATATAAAGTTTTGAAAAGAAAACTTTTAAATTAACTAAAGAAAATAAAGAGTTATTTTCTAAAGTTGATATTGTTTTGCAAGAAAAAGATGTGATTTCAAATGAAAGGGATTCATTGAAATCCAAACTTAATCTTGCCCTAAAAAAAAATGAAATTTTAAAAAGTAAAAATGATTGTGAAAATGTTTTGAAGAAAAGTGAAACTTTAACTTCAAAACTTGATTTTGTTTTAAAAGAAAATGAATCTTTGAAAAACAATATTATTTCTATTTCAAAAAAATTAGATTTGGTTTCTAAGAAAAATATTTCTTTGAAAAATAATTTTGATTCACATGTTTGCCATGCTAGTGTAGCTTCATCATCTAGCTTACCTATTACATGCTCCACTTCTATAATTGAAAATGATATATCCATGTTAAAGAAGAGTGTTGATTGTTTGGGCTCCACTTTGAGCCATTGTGCCATGAACCACTCACGGTTGGAATCTTTGTTTCGAAAGAAACAAGTTCCTCCTATGCATGCACACAAACCACGACATACACATGCTCCTCACGCTCACACTCACCACACTTTGTATGCTCATGTGTATACATGTACACATTGTGGACGTAAGGGCCACCTTGCTAAGTTTTGTTATGATAGGATACATGATGTAAATTTAGCAAATAAGTTTATTTGGGTTAGGAAAGGAGCTAACCCCCATGGATCCAAAAGAGTATAGATACCAAAGACCACTCCTATTTTATTTGATGTAGGTGTGGGCTCTCACTTAACGTGAGAGTGATGGTGCCTTGAGGTGGATGCGTTCTGAGCCTAAAGATGACTATTTTGGATGCATCATTTTCAAGGGGAGTTTGGTGGGAGGACCACCTTGGTTTGGAGACATAGAGATGTGCCCTAATAGTTTTGGTAATGATCTCTTACTCCTCATTTAATTTACATGCTTTTCATGTCATTAATTTTTAGCATGTCATGTTTATGATTATTATGTTAAAAGCCATGATATTTAGATTAGTGACATACATGTATAGTATTTGAGATACACCCATGTTTATATGGAACTATACTTTTGTGTTCTCACATTTGTTTAGCTATCATGTATATTATAGATCTAAAACATGTGCATTTACACAATGATCATGTTGATTTATGTTTTGTTTTGAGCTTCATATTTTGATTACATGTTTAGATGTTAGTTTTCATTAAAACTTGAATATATACTTGTACAACTAGTGAGCCACAAATAGATTATTTTATGTTTGTGCCTAATTGCTCATTTGTACCCATTAGATGTACTAGTATAGCCTAGTTTTGATGATTCTTGCATGTTGACTTGTATTCCTATTTTGTACATGTTTTTCATGTTTATATTTAAACTCATGTATATGTCTATTTTGTCTAAACCAATAGTTATACATATACATCCTTGGGTCACTTACCTTCATGCATATACCTATGTTTGGATATGTATGTATACGTTAGTTTGTACAAATCATACATATCCCTTGAAGTTGTATTATTTTGTTGAAAATTAAATTTTTAATGATTTTCATGTTTTGTTTATAAAGGAATTTCACATTGAGCTTATTGCCTATTTTCATGACTTTATCTTTCACATTATACTTATACATTCACATCATTCTTGTTTACTCATGATTTGTTTTCATGAGATAATATGTGCTTATAGACCTTTGAGTGTTTAATAATCATATGATTTTCATGTTTTATGGAATATATTCTTGTTTTATTCTTTTCTTGAAGGATTTCATACTAGTTTACAAGTTTTTCATAAAACTAGTTCATATTCTTCATTTTGGAAGAGTTTTCAATTATGCTAAACTATTTTCAAACTTACTTTTGAAAACCTCTTCCTTCCTAGGGTGGTTGGTTGGGCGACCATGCCTTGTATGCTCATATTGAAAATCTATTTAAACATGTGCATGAAATGGGTGGTAGGGGTATGAGTTATACACTTGTTCATTATTGCGTTTTCAATTGGTATCACAATTGCCAATTATTTTGTATACTCATATTTGTTTCTATATATGTATGCTTTAACTTCAAATAGTATCAATTTCAATTGGTATTTACTTTTTCCATACATATATATGTGTTTTGATTGTGCTTATTATTCTTTATATCTTAAAGTACAAACCATGTTATGTGAAGCTTGATTTTATCCTTAATGATAATTATTTTAAATTGGTATCCTATACAAGCTTATGCATCATTTTCATTGATATTTTATAAAGGGGGAGAAAATTCATGTTTTACCTTTTAATCGATTTTGTTGACAATTGGTATTGATTTTTACTCCCAAACTTTATGATGAGAAATAATTGAAAAATAATATTGATTTTTTATTTGGTATCATACGCTCCTAATGAAAATTATTTTCAATTGATATATGTTTCATTTTTAATATTGGTATCAAAAATATTAATTGACATTATTCTCTATTTGATATCTTTATTGCAAAATGAGCTTAGTATTTAACCAAAAAGATTGGTTTATATTTTTCAAATTGGTATCAAAAGTGTAAAATATTTTCAATTGGTACTAATTTTTTTTCATTTGATATCAAGATTGCCTAAATATATTTATATCTTTCAATTGATATCAAAATTTGTTGGTTTATTCAAAATATTTTGTTTATTTTTAATTGGTATCATAAATTGGTATCATGATGTTTCTATATACCTTCATGCTAAATGATATATTTTTCAATTGGGTATCATAATATTTTGATTTGTATTACTTATATGCAAGGAAGCTTAACATCTTATCTATATATAGATTCTTGTTGAGTGTATATCATATTGAAATTATTGACCTTTCTTTGGTATGTAATACACGTGTGTAGAGAGAGCTTCACATCTCCTTTTATATATTGCATATTATACTTTATGTGGTTAGGGTTTAGTCATCTCTTTTCATATAAATGCATGTATGTAGGGGGAGTTAACTTCACGTCTCTCCTCTTCATGAATGTATATCGAATATATATATCTTTATTGGTTGATTTGATTTCACCCCTTTTTTGTTTCGGAAGAAAAGGGAGAGAACATTATTTTTTTGGTTTACTTTAACCCCTTTGTTGATGATTGACAAAAAAGGGGAGAAATATTTTAGTATATATGCATGTTTATTTAAAAGCATTTGTTTTGTTTTGTGTTTTGTTGATATTGGTATCAAGAGCATATTGTTTGTTGTTTTTATTTGTATCAAGTGCATATTTTGATATTGTTTTTTTTTGGGTATCAAAAGCTCTTATTGGAGTTTTTATTGGTATCAAAAGCAACATTTTTTAAGATTTTCATTGGTATCAAGAGCAACATTTTTTTAAGAACATGTTTATTTTAAAATTTGGTATCAAGAGCAACATTTTTTTAAGAATTTTTATTGGTAATTAGAGCAACATTTTTTTAAGAACATGTTTATTTTAAAATTTGAGCATGTTTAATTTTTATAGCATTTATTAAATATTTTGTTGCTTATTGCTATGCATGAGTTAAGGGGTAGCTTCCTTGAAGCTTAACTTTAATCCATGCATATATAACTCCATGAGTTTTGTCATCATCAAAAGGGGAGATTGTTGGCCCAGAGGCCCTTCACTCTAGTTTTGATGATGATTAACTTATGTAGTTATAGTTTACTAATAATCTTGTGATATTTAGTTTCAGATATTTAACTAAGATATTAGTAGGTGATTATCTTCAACAAAGGTGTTTTTGGAGCTTTCACGTGGCGATTCAAGAGCTCGAGCGTCAAGTTCACATCTAGCACTCGGTTGGAGTCAAGCTTGGTGGATCGCGTTTGAATCGAGTCAACTTGGAGACGGCGTTCTACAAGAAGACTTCGGTTTATTTAGTTTAAGATTTTTGTTTTAGATCTTGTGTTAAAGGTAGATAGTGTTGATATGCTCAAGTTCACAATATACACACACAAGTTTTATATTTTGGTTTTTCGGTTTAACCGACCTTGATTTTCATGAATAGATAGAATTAAAACAAGTTTGCACGGTTATGTATATTAGATTTGATCTATATACATCTATGCTTCATCTATTTAGAAAAACTTATTTTGATAGGCTATTCATGTATTTGGAGTTTTGTATTTAAACGAAACTTATTTTTTGATTTAATGTCAAAACATAGATATAAATATTTACATGTATATTGGATTCTATCCATATACAATATGCTTCAAAGTTGTTTAAATATCTTATTTTTGTATTTACAAGTGTTTTGGAAAAATCGGATTTCCTTTTCAAAAATTCAAGTTTTAGAAAATACAGTTTTTGGTTTAAGGCAAATTTTTTATCACACAAAAATAGTTCAAATAGTTTGAAATATGTGTTAAATTTTTGTCACACATATTTGTATTTTAACGATATAAGAACTGATTTTTGTGTAATTTATGTGTTTTTATAGGATTTAATCAATGATAAAAACCCAAGTTTTTAAGACCTAAAATTGGCTGGACTGGCTGACTGCCGGTCGACCGGACTGGTCGACCGTAGCAGTGGTCGGTGGACCGGGCCGGTCGACCGACGTGCACAGGACGTGCACGCAGCCAGGCTGGTGGCCTGTCGACCGAACGGTCGACCGCCAGAGAGCCTCTGCTCTCTGGAAAAGGCCCCAGTCGACCGACCCGGTCGACCGGCAGAGAGCTCGGCTCTCTGTATCCGAATTCGTCGACCGTGCGTTCGATCAGCCAGAGAGCCGTTGTTCTTTGGATCCAGTCCCGGTCACCAGTAGGCTCAACGATCAAAAACGTGACCATTGGCCGGTCAACCGGCCGTCGACCAGAAGGGCAAATTTGTCCTTGCCAGCTGCCAACGGGCAGATTTCATATGGGGCTACCATATTTGAGTTGGTTTTTAACAAGAATTTTAAGAGCTAAATTTCTCATCTTCTCAAGTGTTTTAATACAAATTTTCAAAAGAGTTTTTAAGCCAAAAGATTTTATCTTTATTTGTTTTAAAGGGTTGAAAAAATCAAGAAAGGAGAAGTCTTTGGTTGTTTTTATCTTCATTTCCATTATATTCTAGAAGTTTTCTCAAGAGTTTTTCTTTGTGTTTTTGATTTCTGAACTCTTTATTTCTCACACTTGAGCTTATCATTCTATCCTATCTATAGGATCTTTATTTTAGTGAGAAAATTGGTTGTGGTTGAAAGAGACCACCAAGTTTAAACCTTCCATCTTTGTGATATCCCTCTAGTGAGAAGTGATAGTATTGATATCCCTCAAGTGTGAGGTGATTGTGGAAGTGGTGTTTCTATCCCTCTAGTGAGAGGTTGATCTTTGTTTAGCTAAGTGCTTATCTCTCTAAGTATAGAAGTGATTTGTTTTGTGCCTTGCCTCTAATGAGATGTTGTATTGTTGGAGAGAGAGTTGTGTACTCCCAAGTTATATTTGCCCAAGCCCTCAGTGGAGGTTCCCTGTGTGGGAAGTCCTGTGTGGACGAGTTAGTAGAAATCTTTCTGTGTGAAGGCGGGGACGTAGAGCTGTGTGCTCGAACCTCGAAACATATCTCGGTGTTTGCGTTTGATCTACTTTCTCTAACTCTCGCTCTCTTACATTGTGCATTGCATCATATCATTCATATCTTTATGCTTGTGTTTGTTTGTGTGCCATACTTGTGTTAAACCAAGAGCGCTTCATATAGCACCTCAACTCTTATTCAGAGGAATCAAGAGGAGTTAGTCCAGAGCCCTTCACCAGGATTCGGCTACACTCTTTTGTTACACTAAGTGTGTTACAATTAAGTTTAATTTCCGTATTATTTGTCATAGATTAACCTTACACCTATCCACCCCCTTTTAGGTGTACTTTCACATATAGCATAGGACAAAAACGTGGGTGAATTACTCGCTTTGTGTTATCTTCTTGTCAATATTGCACACATTGCCGAATTGAAATTAAGGGTATAACCCAATACAAGATAAGGTGAGATTTTTTCACCATTCTTTAGCCCAAAAATCACCTCCCCACTCACACAACCCAAGCTCTAATAAAAATTGATAGACGTTGGCCCCTAGGGACATCTCAGACTCATTAAGAGATTGACCGAGGGTGGAACTTATTTTGAATCTTACTCTTGTGAAATCGGTGTCTAAGGTTAGGGATTAAGAGTTTATGCCTCGAATATATCGTGGTTTGGCGTAATTAGGCCCGTTGCTTATGCACGGATACGTCCCACCGTATTTTGCCCCTACCTGGCCGATTAGCTTGTGGTCGGATTCATACAACAACCTCCCCCGGGTAATCAGCCAGTTAGGAGTCGTCTAGGTCTAGGTCAACCCTAGTATAGGCTTGATTTTGATTTTCTTTCTTTTGTTTGTTTGTTTGCTTTTTCTTTTTTTGTTTGTGATTGTTTATGAAATGGAATTCAACAACAATTTTTTCAATCCTAACATGAATCCATATTTCACACTAACCCCATTTAATTTGGATAATTCAAACCAAGTTTTTTACAATATGAACCAACCAAATACACCGGATGGACTTATCTGAATAAATACAACCCATACCCCTAATCTTATTAACAAAATTTCAAAAATAATTTTAACTCGTCACAGAGTCAATGGGGATTCCCCCCCAAGTAAATTCACAACCACCTTGTCCACAATTTTTACAATTTTCACAATATTCATTCCCTAATTTTGCTTCCTATACTTCTTTTTCAGAACAACCCATTGAAGAAATTTTGAGTTAAAAAAGAGTATAGAAGTTGTACAAGCCATGTTTGAGTCCCAACAAAAGAAGCTCAACTCCCTAATTCCATAATATTTTCAAGATTCATACTCATTTCCACCTATTCAAAATGAACAACCATCTGCCCTGAAAACGAGTATATAGTGCTTTCGTGAGTCTGAGTTTCAATCTCAAAACATGTTGGACTCACAATCTTCACTATCTTTCAAAACCAAGATTTCTACACTACCTTTCTAGAGCATCCACTTGAAGAAACATCATATCTAGAAAAGACTATAGAAATCTTACAGGAGTCTGCGCTACAATTTTAAAAATCTTCTTCTTAGTCCATCGATAGGTTGGAAACACAATTGAGTCATTAATCAATATTTATAGGAATGAGAAAACTGTCTCTTATCAACCTTTGACCATCCAGATATCTTTAACTCTATCGATTTTGAAATCACCTAGAAGGGGGGTGAATAGGTATAATGCTAATCAATAGACAAATTTAAAATGATGCAACGATCACCCGAAATAAGATTAGAAGCCGAATACCCCGTGAATGGCTCTGAACTCCTTCCTCGTGATTCCTTTAGATAAGAGTTTGAGGTGCGCAATGTAATCTTATTATATGAGTATTGATCGACAATATAACAATGAATATAAAGCAAGTAAATAACACAAATAAACCAATCGCAAACACAGAGATTTGTTTCGAGGTTGAGCACCCAGTTTTACGTCCCCGCCTTCACCCAGAAGGATTTAAGAACCACTATAACTTTCACAAAGGATTACAACCACAAGGGAGTACCCAACCTCAACACACTCCTCTAGTCCAGAGGTAGTGGAGTTACAAATATAATGATATCTTGGTGATCAAAAAACACAAACTCTCTCTTGAAAAACTTTTTCTCTTACAAAAATCCTAGAGAATAATGTGTAGGATTGAAGCTCAAGTATTGTAAGTGAAAAAGAAAATAAAGTTGAAGAGAGTTTTAAATCAAAAACTACAGTAAAAAGAGAGAATTTTGAGCACAAAAACTGAGAGCAAAACCTTCTTTTGAAAGACTTAAACTTGATTTTTTTTTTTTTTGCAAAGGATTGTTGTTCACCTCAACTCTAATCATCCATATTATAGGATAAAGGTAGGGATTAAAGAGCAAACTGTTATAATGAAAAATTAGGAAAGCTTAGACCCAAATCCAGCCCTCAAATTCGTTTAGAGAAAAATCACGTTTTAAAACGTGTTTAAAAAAACTAGCCATATGGGCTGAAATAAGCTCACGGTCGACCGGCCGGTCGACCGGTTTTCACAAAATATAACCATTGCCAGCCCACGGTCGACCGCCGCCCGTCGACCGTAACAAACAGAAACATGGGTGCTTTCAGTCGGCCGAAGCTCGGTCGACCGACATGGGGCCCGGTCGACCGGGAAACGTGCACATATGCACGCACCCAAATGGTCAGAAGTGCGGTCGACCCGCTCGGTCGACCGTTCTGACCTGAACAGAGCCGGTCGACCGTCCGGTCGACCGCAACAGGCCAAAAACAGTTCTTTTGAAAATGATTTTGAAGATCATGATAATTTTCAAATTAATTTTGATCAAGACTTGGTATACTATATAAAATAGAGTTTGTAAGTATTAGAATATGTTTAAAAATATTTTATATATAGGAGAAACCATCTTTTAGAAAATCATGTGCAAAATCTTGTGTGTGGGGAATATTGAGCTTCAACACTATACACTATTCTTTAACACACTAAAAATTATAAAACTGAGAAAGGAAGTCTCTGAGCCGCATTGTACCAAGCTAGATCCTTCTCTTCTATGAAAACTTCCTCTTGTGTCATTTGCCTTTTAGTATCATGATTCTTTACAATAGCTTAGAAAGGCCATCATGACTAGTACAAACCTGAAACTCATTCTAAACAGCTTATTAGTACCAAATAGCTTCTATGTGTTTTATTATCATCAAAACTTAAACAAATAGAGAGTGTAACCTTTTGGGCTAACAGATTTGACTCTGGAGTCTTGCTGTTTTGGAAACCAAGATTCCCATACTCACTTTCTAGAGCATCCACTTGAAGAAACATCATATATAGAAAGATTATTACAAATCTTGCAGGAGTTCGCACTATAATTTCAAAATCTTCTGCCCAGTCTATCAATAGGTTGGAAACACAATTGAGTCAATTAGTCAACATTTATAGGAATGAGAAAACTCTCTCTTATCAACCTTTGACAAATTCAGATATCTCTAACTCTATTAATTTGACCCAAGACTCTTGTTATTTTGGAAACCAAGATTCAATTTCAGCACACCCATTTGAATTTGACCAACATCAAAATTTTGAGAACCAAGTTGATATTTGGCAAGTTATTCTTTTTCTGAATGAACTTGAGCATGAATATGATCCTGAACCTCAACTTGGTAATTCAATTTCACTTCCTGATTCAAGATGACTCCGATATCTTTACCTAATTTCAGTTCTTTTCTCGAGTCAGTATTGGATCCTGTGCAATCCATCGTGAAATTAAATCACCAATCTTTTATGATCAACAAATTAAACTTGACCAATTTCATACTTTTGAATGTCCCATTGACAAATTGGCAAGTTCCCATTTTTATGAAATTGAACTCAATAAGGAATATGACTTTGATCCTCAAATTTGTAATCCAGTTCAAATTCCTGAATCAATATTGACTCCTATTTTGTTACCCAATTTGAGCAACATTGTAGAGTCAGTTTTGAACCCATACCCGTCATTCTTGAACTTGAATCACCAATCTTAGAAAGTCACATTTCATTGTGGGGAAATGAATGTGGAATAGGATTTCAATTTCTTGATTTGGACCCAATCCTGAACTAACTTTGACTCTTGAAACTTTACTTGACTTAAGTCACTTCCCTGAGTCAGTATTAGTTCCTGTACTTTCTGATTTCAAATCAATCATTCTATCTTTTCACACTCTATTTTGGAACAAAGGTGTTGATAAAATTATTTTAAAAATTTGAAAATTAGATGGGGTAAAATACAAAATAAAATTATCCATTTATACATCATTCTAGTGGGTTGTATTATAGAGGTCACTGGTGGGTTCCTCCGGACTCCACGCAAATTAGATTGGGCCGCATTTGAGGATCAATCAGACCCCACTGGAACAACCACCTTGAAGTAATTTTTTCTTCCCTCTCTATTTATTTCATGCATACATACATTCATAATGCATTGAGAACAATGCATGAGATAAGTGTGGGTGAGGGTTTACTAACATAAAGTTTTTTAGATTTTTTTCTTTTAGACTTCTTTTAGGATTTTCCCTTTTTATAGGATTTTTCTCTTTCTTAAAATTTTTTTGAATAAGAGACAAAGTTTTGACCTATTTTTAAGAAAATTAAGATGATCTTAGAAATTAAGGAAGCCTTAATTATGACATTTTAAACCTAGTCAAAATAATAGATCTTATTTAAGATTATAGGCTAAGTAAGATAAATTGAGAGATAATTGTATCTTGAATTTTTTTCCTTAGATAGTATGCACTTCACAATTATACTTTTTTTTGGATGGAAACAAAGACCTAAAATGCCATAAAATAAAAATAAATAATATATATATTACATACGAAGAAAAAAATCACTTATTAAGCTGGATAACTGTGCTTCAAGAAGCATGATTATTCACGTCTAACGGTGGTCAAGAGAAACAAATAATCTCCCTTAGTTTTGTGGCCTCATTTACTCGAGTCCTTAAACCCAAGAGATGCTTTCTCATCTGGTGCCC